>JAHTLZ010000008.1:18722446-18736684 GCA_023846285.1 Phrynocephalus versicolor | reverse complement strand
CAACAACAACAACAACAACAACAACAACAACAACAACAACAACAACAGAATTGCAGAACTGGAAGGGGCCTTGCGGATCATCAAGTCCTATCCCTGACAAGGAGGCCCATTGGGAATTCGAACTTCCAACCATATACTCCACATCCAGAGACCAAAGCCACTAGGTTGATGCCATTCGATATAGCCTTTCTTTGTTTTTCTCATTCTGCACATAAGATGCAGCACTTGTCCGACTTCAATTTAGACATGTGTTCCGTTGTCGATCCAGATCTAATAGAATTTCTGTCTTGCGATTTTTTTTGGTTCACAAAGAGCACCGAAGGCCTGTGGAGGATGGGGCATTTTGAAGACTGCTCGTTCACAGGGTCGCCATAAACCGGAGACAACTTGACAGCGCCTAACAACAATCTTTTTACAGTGTCTGCGCGGTGTGCATGCACGGAAGAGAAAGGTCTTCACCGCCAGGAGCTGGCAGTCCCAATTGTTACGAGGCAAGAGGAGATGGGGGGGGGAACAAACTTCAAAGAATGCATTTATAAATGCACAGTCACAAAGATCTGGCCTTTGAGACATGAGTGGGCAGTTGACTGAGAGGCTTTGAAAGGGGACCTGAGTGAAGCAACAAAGAGAGAGAGAGAGAGAGAGAGAGAGAGAGAATGAGAGAGATGGTGTGACACATACCCAGCTCATTCTGCTTTTCCAAGAGAAGTTGCCGACTTTGGAATCAATACCTCTAGATGTATGTTCAACAGGCAACCGATAGTCCAGTCAAGTGAGACCAGTCAGTTTATCAATCCATTTTGCTGTAGAAGCTACAGTCGGCAGGACATGGCGGTTTGCTGCCTCTCCCAGCTGGATAGGCTCAAAGAGTTGAAGGGCAGGAACGGTGAATCTGTTTCAGAACAGGGAGATGGTAGTCAAGGGGGTGGGTGCTGCACTTTGCCACCCCTGCCTCTTTGGTCATAGGCTCCATGACAGAACTCCACAGGCAGAGTCCAGACTTTACTGGAGTAGGGAAAGTAGGTACATCAGCAGTCAGTGTGTCTTGGTCCTGTGCCTCCTCATTCCCTCTGTCTGTCTGACACTCCTCCATGGGAGCCCAGTTCTGGGGAGCCCTGGGGGTTTGAAGGACTCCACAGACTGGAAGCACGCCTTCATGCACCACCTTATGAGGTTGGGTCAACCACTTAGGGCGCTTTTACACGACCCCTAAGATCCGCTGGTCACTTTAATTCGGACCAGAGATCTTAGGGGTTTGTCGCTCTTTGTGCGTTCCCACCCCCTCTGCACGTCCTGGCTGCTGGCTGCATGGGGGGAGGGAGAAAAAAAGGGACAAAAGAATAAAGACTTACCTCCCCGGTGCCGGTGGAAGCTGCCGGGAGCCCCGTGACTTCCTGGTTCCTTCTCTTAAAGGGGCGGGAGGCAAAAAACAACAACAAAAAAGAAGCAAGGAGAGCCCGGCACATTCGCATTAAGATTTTTCACCCTTGGAGAGCAGGTACAAGAAAAGTGTGCTGGGACGTGCTTAGGTGGGCGTGGCTGCACTTAATTTTCAGTAAACTCCGGAGCTGGTGGGTAAACAATTTTAAGCTCCGGAGCTGGGAGCCATTTGCGGCGGAGTTTAGGGGTTGTGTAAAAAGGCCCTTAGAGAATCCTGATTCAGCCTCTCTTTCTTTCATATTGTGTTGTATGGCCATGGCCAAATAAAGTTGAGAATGGCTGCCCTGTGTTTGTGGCTGGGACCGAGTTCTCACCACCACTAGCCTCAACAACCTGATGACCCTCAACAAGGTTGGCGGTGCATGACCAACACAGGTCCTTGTGGTGGATCTTCTCCTCTATCCTCTGGGCCAAGTTTGGGGGGGACTTGGGTGTTGCTAGTGAGAGCCCCCCCCCCAGCACCTCTCTAAACAGGCTTTGGTTTCCCCAGGCAAGGTTGCTCAGGTCACAATGGCCCAGGTGGGGAAAGATGGATGTTCCTCCACCACAACCTGTGCTTTAGGTGAAACTGACCCAACCTCTTGTACTCCAGGGTATAGGAAGACTAGTGGTCAGTTCTTTCCCAAATCACAGGAGATGGGGGTTGCTGTCCTCAGACCTTTGACCACATATCTGGCTCTGATGCTGATTATCCCATCTGCAATTGACAGAAGAATTGCACCAGTTCTGCCCGGACTGCTGTTTGAAAAAACTCACCATGGGTTATTCCTAAAACTCTGTGAGGCCCCTTTTATTTTATTTTTTTAAATCCTTCTGTGGAAAAATCTCACTGTGAGAGAAAAAGAGGGATTTCCCCCTTAGTTCCTCACTGGAAAACCTATGCATCCCCTCAGGAGGTTATCTATTATGAAAACCCATCTGTGCAACCTATTTAACCTGAGGCAATAAGGAGCTTCGCAACTTGGCTGTGTGGTGTAGCCACACTCGCTCGTTCAAACACACATCTGTCTTGGTTTTCTCCAGTTAAGAAAACGATCCGTTGCTGTTCCTTGCCAGAAAGCTGAGAGGATTTTCAGACAGGCATCTGTCTTCCGAATGATGAGTAACTGAGTCAAAATGGCTACCCAAAACTCTCCACATTTTCCACCGACAGCCCCAGGTGCTAAATTGGTAATGGGACAAATTTACCGGGGATTATGGAGGGAATGAAATTTCCCTCCAGTTTCTCGAGGAAGGAATATGCCATCATGATGATGATGATGATGATGATGATATTGGTCACTGCAGTGACCAATATCATCATCATCATCATCATCATCATCATCATCATCATCATCATCATCATCATCATCATCTCTTTCTCCCTTAAAGTTTTCCTAGGTTTTGTTTTGAAAGGAACATCAGTAACCTACCCTTTATACCATTATTATAATGCCATTGTGCAAACGATAGTAAGGCCGCGCCTGGAGTATTGTGAACAGTTCTGGTCATCGCATCTCAAAAAAGACATAGTGGAACTGGAAAAGGTGCAGAAGAGAGCGACTAAAATGATTCCTGGGCTGGGGCACCTCCCTTATGAGGAAAGGCTAAAACATTTGGGGCTCCTTAGTCTGTTAAAAAGGCGCCTGAGGGGGGATATGATTGAGACGTACAAAATAATGCAGGGCATGAGTAATGTGGATAGAGGGAAGCTGTTCTCCCTCTCACAAAATACCAGAACTAGGGGACATGCACTCAAATTGAGGGCTGGGAGAGTGAGAACAGACAAAAGAAAATATTTTTTTTTTACCCAGTGTGTTGTTAGTCTGTGGAACTCCCTGCCACCGGAGGTGGTGATGGCATCTGGCCTGGATGCTTTCCAAAGGGGATTGGACAGTTTCCTGGAGGAGAAGTCCATCACAGGGTACAAACCATGATGGAGATGATGTGTAATCTCCAGGCTTAAAACCAGGGTACTTCAAGCATCAGATGCAGGGGAGTGGTATCAGGAGACAGAGATCTAGTCTCATGCGCTCCCATAGGCATTTGGTGGGGCCACTGTGAGATACAGGAAGCTGGACTAGATGGGCCGTTGGCCTGATCCAGCATGGCCCTTCTTATGTTCTTATGGTCTTATGTTCTTCTGGTGCAGTCCAGTGTTTGTGTGTGAAGCCATTTTCCAAATCAAAGTGAATCATATTCTATAACATTTTCCTCTTTGGGCCGAGGGCATCAAGCAAAAGCTCTTAACCATCTATTCTTCCAGAAAGGACTGCTAGGCTCTTGTGCAATCGGACACACAGGCTGCCTCCGTGAACCGACACAACTTGATGTTGTGCCTTTGGATTTCAGCCGAGGAAGTCCAACCAGTTAAGGGTGCACAGGAGAGAACATGGGGGACGCATGGCTTGATCTTCCAACAAAGGAGAGGAAAAGTGCCCAAAAGGTCTGGAGAGAGCTGGGGGAGGGGAAAGGTCAGAAGATTGTTACTGCTGTCCTGCCACCCCTACCGCCTGAGGTGGTGGTGGGAGTGGAGGCCTGGCCATCAAGACGCAAGGCGTGATGATGCCATGAGCAATTACAATTCTTTCAGTCAACCTCTGTGGAAAGGAAAGTTCTACAAGCATTCTCGCTCTACCATGTACCTTCTTCAGCAAATGTCAGACTTCCTTGTACTATGTCTTTTGACTGTAGGTGGCAATAAAGAGCAATCATTAGTGCTCTGTGTTTTATTGTAGTCTTTTAACAATTCCATTTACAATGAATGAATGAATGAATGAAAGAAAGAAAGAAAGAAAGAAAGAAAGAAAGAAAGATATTTTTAAGAGCATAAATACTAAGTAGTGCCAGGTAAGGTGGAAAAACCATATTTGTGCTGTTGGAAGCAGCCATTCTGAGAGATGGAACACTACAAGTGGAATATCACAAGGAGTACTACAAATCCAGTCCAAGTTGTGGTACATAACAGTCCATCTAAAAGTCACATAATGGTAGTCAGTCACTGAGGGAAATGTCTGAATAGAAAGATCTTTGCCTGCTTGCGGAAGGACAGCAAAGATGGTGCAAGTCTGGTCTCTTGTGGGAGGGAGTTCCAAAGTCTTGGAGCAGCCACAGAGAAGGCCCTTTCATGTGTACTCATCAGATGTACCTGTGATGGTAGCGGGATGGAGAGAAAGCTCTCTCCTGATGACTTTAGCACCCAAGCTGGCTCATGCTGGGAGATACGGCCTTTGAGGTATTTTGGAGACAGGCCATTTAGGCCTTTGAAGGTGGCTCAGCATACTAAGGCACCAAAACAGTCAGCTGCAAAGTCAGCAGCTCAGCTATTTGAATCCCAGGTTCCACGCAGCGGAGTGAGCTCCCACTGATAACCCCAGCTCCTCCTTTAAAGCTAGCAGTTTTAAAGTATGTAAAATGCAAGTAGATAAATAGGTACTGCCATAAAAAGTGGGAAGGTAAAACTGTTTCCATGCAGCCATGCTGGCCACGTGGCCACGGACTTGCACAACACTGGCTCTTTTGCTTGAATACGGAGATGAGCACCGCCCCTAAAGTCAGACATGACTAGCATGCATGTGCGGGGGGGGGGGGGGGGACCTTTACCTTTTACCTTTAGGTTAAAAAGAAAACTTTAAATTGTGCCCAGAAACTGAATGGCAGCCAGTGGAGCTGATGTAACAAAGGTGTTACGTGATCCCTGAAACCTGCCCCAGTTAGCAATCTAGCTGCTGCATTGTGGACTCACCAAAGTTTCCTGAGAGCTTCCAATGGTGACCTAAAGTGGGTGACAGTCATCCAGCCCCAAGTGGCCATGCCGTGTGTCCCAAGTGATCATAATCCTCATGTTATGGCCCTGCCTCCAATTGGACGCCCATGGTGGAGGTGTGTGTGTGGGGGGGGGGGGGGTAGGAACAGCTGAACACCTGTTCATCCAAAGGACAAACCAGCATGACCTGGCATGAACTCCCAAAGTAGCAGTTTGTTCCCATCTTTACTCCAGATGATTCTGTATGGAGAACTCTCACCAGCCCAAGTCATTATATACTCCAACTAGCATGTTGTAAGCGTTTGCTGTACACCCAGCTTCTTGCCTGAGCAATCATGCATGCTAAAGGAGACCCAATTAGAGATGGGCACAACTTAGCGGTATTTTCGTTTTTGTTTTCGTTTTTCGTTTTCGTTACGGAAACGAAACGAAAACGAAAATCGGCTCCAAAAGGGACCGAAAACGGAAACGAAACGACTAATTTCGAGCCAATTTTCGTTTTTCGTTACTGGAAAAGCACTCAATGGAGCTAAATGGGGAGAAACGAAAAATTTTTCGTTTTCGTTTTCATTTTTTCGTTTTCGTTATGTAACGAAATGAAAACGAAAAATTTTGAAATAAGCCCATGAAAACGGAAACGAAACGACTCAGACCCTAGCCGAAAACGAAAACGAAAACGAAACTTTTTTTCTGAGTCGTGCCCATCTCTAGACCCAATTCATTTCCTGATATGACGAATCACTTAATGCAGCCAATTCGAAAGCTAGGGAGGTGAGGCAAAAGTTCCTACTGTGGCAGACAAATGTCTTTCAAGCACTTGAGATATTCAGTGTTGAACAACACCTTCTCTAATATCTAGTCTGAACCCAGCTTCTCTTTGATTCCTTTGGCTTTCTAGCTATCTTCTCAAACAAAGTTTAAAATTGTAATGAACTGAAGTGTTTCCCCCTTCCCCATTACCGATGCTGTGAATAACAAATGGTTATTTTGGAGCTCACTAAACATTAATGGAATGAATTAATTTTTTAAGCGATTGGTCCAAGGTTTGAATGGAAGCAATTAGCTGATAAAACAATGATCAAAAATTAAATATGTCATCCCAGTTGCCAGAGATAATTGGCAAGCAGTGATTAAGTACATGGCCAGGCCAAGAAAGGAATCTTCTGTGAACAAGAGAAACAGCTGCCGTAACCAGACAGACCTTCTCACAAGCCAACGGACCCAGAGATGGAAGAAGTAGTTTTTGAAGATGACAAGTCCAAGAATCTTAAAGTATGATTCTCCATATGGACCAAAGGAGACTCTCATACAGTACGGTATGAACCAAAGTTGTTTAGGAACTCATATTCATAAAAAGTAATTCTAAGAACCCAGCTCAGGAGCTCACTGGCAACCAGTACAGAACTGGTTCCACCACCACAGTGTTGTGGTTCTATCTTTATTCGTGTCAAAAGCACCAACAAGTTATAGTGACTAGAGATGGGCACGACTCAGAAAAATTGTTCGTTTTCATTTTCGTTTTCGTCTAGGGGTCCGTTTCGGCTCGTTTCCGTTTTCGTGAGCTAATTTTCAAAATTTTTCATTTTTGTTTCATTGCGTAACGAAACCGACAAACGAAAACGAAAATGAAAAATTTTTCGTTTCTTCCCATTTAGCTCCATTAAGTGCTTTTCCAGTAACGAAAAACGAAAATTGGCTCGAAATTAGTCGTTTCGTTTCCGTTTTCATTCCAGTTTTGAGCCGTTTTTCGTTTTTCGTTTCATTATGTAACGGAAACGAAAAACGGAAACGGAAACGAAAATTCCGCTAAGTCGTGCCCATCTCTAATAGTGACAGATGAACATTCACTACTCAGCAGAATATAAATCAGTTATAAAATTACTACATATAAAGAGGTATATAAAATAAAATTATTGTGTGTAAAAATGTATATAAAATGACTTAGATTTTTTTAAAAATACCAACACTAGATGACATGCATCTGATATTGGGACACATCAACAGCATTCCCTCTGGTCAACCTAAGATCTTCTTTTGTGCATGTTGGAGAGCATTGTATGCATCGTAACATGCTTGAGATGTTTTGTTCTTCTCCATGTTTACACAAGGTGTCTTCCATAAGGAAGTCCCATTTTGTCATATTATCCCTTGATCGTCCCATCCCAGCATGCAGCCTGTTGAATGGAGATGGGCGTTTCGTTTTGGAAGGGGACTGGTTCCGAAACAAAACACACCAGCACAGCGGGTGCTCAGAACCAAGTCCAACCCTCCAGAACAAAATCAGCCACTGTCTTACCTTGCTGTAGTTCATGCTGGCTGAAATTCCCACCAGGAAACAGCCTCCAATGCATCATCTTTCCCTCTCCCTGGTGCTGGACCAATCAGACGGGGAGGCAGGATGATGCATGTCCTTGCACAGCTTCTGATTGGCCAGTGCCAGGGAGAGGCAAAGGTGATGCATCAGAGGCTGCTTCCTGGTTGGAATTTTGCCCAGCGTGACCTAAAGCAAGGTAAGACAGTGGCTGATTTTGTTCCAGAAGGTGGGACTGGGTTCTGAGTGTCAGCTGTGCTTGCATGTTTCGTTTCTGAACCAGTATCCTTCTGAAAACAAAACACCCATCTCAACTGTTGAATGCTGTCCATATGAGCCATGGTTACTCTTGGCCAGGCCGTGGAGAATCACATGTTTATGCCCAGTTACCTGGTAGCACCTTGCTCACCTTCCAAAGTTCTAAGTCAGTCTGTGGGGGCTGATTGTTGGGCACAGGAGAGGATGAGGGTGAAAGAAGATGTCACCAACTGTCTGGTGACTGTATTCTACATTGGCTGCAGCCTCTGTACCAAGATCAAGGGTTGTCCTACCTAAATCATATTACAGCAGTCCAGACTGGAAGGCTACCCATGAGACCAGCCACTCTTCAGGCAGGCATGGGTGTCCATTCTGAAGCTCCTAATGGGGCTCCCTTTTGTCACTGAGGCCATTGGCATCACCGATAACAGAGATGAAAATGACACACACACACCCCAGCCTACAAGTTTCTATAAACAAATTTGGAAAGGATCACTCCTTCTTTCCATACTCTGCTACAGGCCACACCACTCCCTCTTGCTGAAACCAAAATGATCCAGTCCTTGTTTGTTATTTTTAGTTTATTTTTAAATTTTGTCTATCTTAAAACAAGTCTTATGACATCAGTGCATATTGTTTTCAAGAAGGCTTCAAGATTGTTGGAAGTTCTAAAGTTGCATTTCCTTTTGGGGTCCATATTTTTGTCTTGGCCAGGCAGGGTGATATACTGAAGTCTGTAAAAAATGGGATACCCATGTTAGCTACTCCTGCTACAGGAAGTGCTTCTACATCCAGGACAGGAAGATTACAACAGAGGAATTAACTCCTGTTTATTCCTACCTATAGGGTAGTGGAATTCATGTCAATTTTTAGTCTGATACGTATTGGTCAGTACAGAAGCTGTCCATGGTGCTGAACTCCATCTCATAGGGTCAGCACTTCCATACAAAGACAAAATTGAGTTTTATTTATTTACAGATTTTTTTAGGTGCCCCATTACCAAACGGTCTCTGGGCGGAGTTGAAGGGACCTATAAGACCTTCAAGTCCAGCCCTCTCCTCAAGGTAGGAATCCAAATCAAAGCCAATTGGATGATCGTTGTCCAATTATTTCTTGAATGTCTCAGCACTGCAGTGATCACCACCTCCCAAGGTCATGGGTCATTGTCAGACTGCTCTAAAAGTTATGACATTTTTCCTGGTATTCAAATGACTTATGGCTTCCTGTTCTGTTGCTTTGGACAGCTCAAAGTTCAGACTGAAGCCTGGTGTGACTTCATTGTCCCAGCAAAATCAGAGTAAACAGCCATGCCTGGTAGATTTTTTGATATCTAAGACCTCAGACCTTTAAAGAGACACCATATCTAGGTACTTTCATGGAACTGCAAAATGGAACTGAATGTTGTCTTCTTAATGGTGACACTTGGAAGTTTTCTAATGACTTCCTTCACCTGTACATGTGGGTCCAGACTGCTCACAGTGTCACTTGTGTTTTCCAACCCAGCCTCACTACACTCTGCCTCCAACTCTTACTTTGAAGAAAACATACTTTGAAGAAAATTTGCATAGAGAGCATGTAGAACTGGATCAACAACAACAACAACAACCAATAAACAACAAAAAACGACGACGACGACGACGACGACGACGACGACGACGATGATGATGATGATGATGATGATGATGATGATCGTACAGCCTTGATGCACCTTGTGGACTTATCACACAGCATGCTGGCCCCACAAGTCTGTCATACTAGGTTGACATGGAGTTATTTTCCATTTAGAAGTCAGACAGCCCACAGAAAGAAACCATTTTTCAGCCTGTTGGTACGGCTGGCTATACTCCTATATCTCCTGCCCGATGGTAGGAGAGTAAAGAAGTTCCTCACTCCCCTAAGGCAGTGATCCCAAACAATGTCATCTATTCGACTCAGGGGATAGCCCATGATGCTTTGTGCTGTGCTCACCAACCTCTGTAATATCTTTCTATCTGCGGCTGTCAAACCGACACAGCATACTGTGATGCAATATGAAAGGATGTTTCCCATTGTGGACTGATGAAAGGAGCTCATTAATTGTTGTCCCACTTTATTCTTTCACAAGTCTCTAAGGAAATTGAGTTTCTGTTGGGCCTTTCTGGCCACCTGGGTTGTGTTGGTTTTCCAGGTGAGATCGCCACTAAGATAGACTCCAGGGAATTTAAAGGAAGAAACCCTCTCTACACCACCACCCCTAATGTACAGTGGGTCAGGATCCTCTCTCTTCTTCTGGAGTATAACACCATATGTTTTTGTCTTGCTAATATTCAAGGGCAAGTTTTTTTCTAGGCAACGTGATGATAATTTTTGAACTCCCCCCTGTACGCTTTCATCTCCATCTGTAATGAGACCTATTATGGTGGTATCATCTGCAAACTTAATGATCACAGTGGATGGGTCAGACGATACACAATCATATGTGTACAATGAGTACAGGTAGGGACTTAGCACACAGCCCTGAGGGGAGCCAGCGCTGAGCTTCAGGGTGGTAGATGTGACAGGCCCAACCCTCACTATTTGTGGCCGGTCCCTCAAAAAGTCCTTAATCCAGTCACAGATAGAAGAAGGTAGATCCAAGTCAGTCAAATTTTCAATACATTCCTTCTGTGATCAACATTAATTTTTCTCCTTTTCTTCTTAGCCATTTCCCAAGTCTCCATAGAGAGGGCAGTGTGACAGCAGCTAGTCTGAGTTCAAATGTACCTATTCTGATTTCATGTCTTGCAGATATTTTGCCCTACAACCCCCATAATCCGTGATTTTTGCCCATGCTAGTTGGCCACATGGTGGTTGCATTCCAAAATACCTACTGGGCAATACATTGGTTTTTTTCCTACTCCAGCCAACTAGGTGCTTTTGCACTTTCTGGACATTAATTGTCATCTTCTGGAGACAAAGGGATGGAATCTGGAAAAGGGGGCCTCAGAGGACACACAAAACAAAGAAAAGTCAGAATGGTCAGAGTGTGGGACTTCCACATTCAAGTCCTCACTTACCGGTTGACCTTGCATCACTTACTCTCCATCTTACCTTACAGATTTGTTGGGAAACTCAAGTAAGGAGGAGGAGAAACCATGTGTGTCCCCTTGAATTGAGTGGAGAAACAAAAATGAATGCAATCAACCAAGGAGTATTGCAGAGGGGGCCTTGCAATTGACTGCTTCTGTATGTGTTCAACACAGGAGAACATCCCAGTGAATTTAAAACGACCATGTAGCAGCTGCTGGTGCAAGATATACAGTGAGGCAAGGAAGCTGCAGTTTAGGCAATCACATTAGGGCTGTCCCCTAAAGAAATGTTTGACAGATGAAATGCCCTGTGTTTTACATCGTTCTGAAATTAAAATTGCATTTCTAGGTAATGCAATGGGGGCCTCACAAACAAGACACAGATAGGAGCTAATCTGATCCTGACTGCTGCAATATGCATATCTATTTTTAAGGAAGTCTTGATTTCTGTGGGTCTTTCCTCGGGCTGGGGATGGCTCTGTCACTAGGGAGAATTGCAAAGTTCCTTTCAGGTGGCAGGAAGTCAGAGGTGGGAATCCCTGGGAGGGGCTGATGGGTCGCCCTGTCCCCTCTGTCAGCATCCCTCCAGCCTCCACATGTGGCCGCAGCTGCTTTCCCATATTACTGCCATTGGGCTGACAGCCTTCTACATAAATAAATAAATAAACCCTTCTAAGCATCTAGCACCCCTCTGTGCAGAGGTGCCAGGACCAGGGAAACAGTTTATTTAAAGATACTGGAGCTCATTGAGTGCAATGAAGGGAGGCAGAGATACTCCTCTTAGATATGGGAGGTGTAGAGGGTAGGTGCCATGATGGAGAACACAGAGATTCTCCTCTTTGACTGCAGAACTGAAGGGGATCCTGGATACCGCGTCAAGTCCAACTACTGTCAAGGAGACACAAAGGGATGGGGTGGGGTTTGAACTTTCAACCTCTGGTTCCACAGCTGGGCAAATAAATCACTGAGCTATCCAGATGGGGGCAACAGGGGACTGGCAGCAGTGTGTGCTGTCACACCTGATTTCATCAGAGAGAGAGGCAGCGAGTGATGCCTGCAGGTGGCCTCGGTGGGCTGTCCCTCGGTGCCTGGGCATGGCAGCTGGGGCATTCTTCCTCCCTCCGTTCCCCCACCTAGTGCCATGGGCAGAGCAAAAGCAGTGCCTGTCCCACCGGGGAACCCGGCACGAGCCCTTTGCCCCTGGAGAGCAACCGAGCGGCCAAGCAAGAGTGCAGGGGCCATGCTGGGTGGGTGAGACATGCTGTTGGTGGGGAAGGGTGTAAAAACTGATTTTGTCCCCAGGCACTACAAACTCTAGCTACGCCTCTGGCCAGACTAGTATTGGCACTAAAAGATTCCATCACATCACCCCTATGCCGGCTGCACGGAACTGGCTGCTGATCCGTTACTTACGGCATTGACTTCAAGGTTCTAATGCTGACATACACAGCCCTAAATGGTCTAGACCAGTGGTTCTCAATCTGTGGGGCCCCAGATGTTTCTGGACTGCAACTCCCAGAAATCCTGGCCAGCTCAGCTAGTCATGAAGACTTCTGGGAGTTGCAGTCCAGGAATATCTGGAGACCCACAGGTGGAGAACCACTGGTCTAGACTCTAGGACTTTGCTATCTGTCAGAACGCCTCCTATTCCAGAATACTGCCCATAACACTCGCTTGTCACCAGCACATCATCTGAGGGTGCCGACACCAAGGGAGGCCCACAAGACAGTAACAAGGAATCAGGCCTTCTCTGTAATGGCCCCTTGGTTGTGGAACCAGCTCCCCTCGGAGATCTGCCAGGCCCCCACACTCCTGGTCTTCAGAAAATGATTGAATACCTGGTTATTTAAATCCCATTTCCCTGGTTATTCTTTTGCTGATCCATGGACTGTGATATGTCCTCATCTGCCCTTAGCTTCCTCAGCTTATTTCTTATTTTTATGACTATAATGTTTGATCTAATTATGGTTTTATTATGTATTATTTTGTTGCTTTATTATTATTATATTTGTATTATTGCACGTTGTATATGAGCTGCCTAGATGTCCTAAGCACATCTGATCTTGCCTGTTTTCAGAAGCTAAGCAGGGTCAGACCTGGTTAGTACTTGGATGGGAGACCACCAGGGAATACCAGGTGCTGTAGGCGCCTGGAGTAGGAACTGGCAAACCACTCCAGTATTCTTGCCAAGAAAACTCCATGGAAATGTGATCTCACACACACACACACACACACTGTATATGGTTTGTTTCACAGTGTAAAAGTGGCTCGGGGTCAGATGGGTGGTATAGAAATAAAATAAATAAAATGTTTGCTGAAAAAAATCACTGCAATTGATTGAATTATGACATACTTAAAGAGGATTATTACTATTGTCATTTATAATAAGCATTTTATTTTTATTAATGGCCTATAAAGGTATTGCCAATTTATGACATGCTTCAAGAGTATTATTACTATTATCATTTATAATAAGCATTTTATTTTTATTAATGACCTATAAAGGTATCACCTATAGCTTATATACCCTAGACCTGAATTTTTAAAGAGCATACATGGGGGGGGGGAATCCTTACATCTCTCTGATGCACTGCCAAGATGGAGAGGGTAGCTTTATGTACTTCTTGTGTGGGATCCCTGCACAGACAGTGTAGTGCAGTGGTTAGGGTGCTCATATTGGAAGAGACCTCAAGGGCCATCCAGTCCAACCCCCTGGCAGGCAGGAAAATCCACTCAATCCATTGGGTCTTGGGAGGTCCGTAACATGGGCAATCCCTGGAGATGGTGACTCAGCCTCATCTACTTCACAGGGCTCCCCAGAGAATGAGGTGAGGAAAGAGGAGGAGTCCAATATATTTTTGGAAGGAAATAGGTTGTTCAAAATCTTAAGATTTGCAAGTTTGGTTAAGTTCTGAGTGGGAGGTGGGTTGCACAAGGTTGGTCCCGTTCTGCTTTGTAGGGTTTTGTTTAATGTCCCCCCACTCTTTTTTGTATAACTGTTATTTTATGTTTCGTACTGTAATATTTTAAAAAAATATTTTTTTAAAAAAGGAAAGAAGAGTCAAGGGTACCATCTTGACCTGGATGATGCACAATGTTGTTGTTATTGTTGTTGTTGTTGTTAAATTAATTAATTAATTAATAACACAGCTATTCTGGCTCAGTCGTCGTCTGGGTTAACAAGGACCGCGATGGGTGTTGATGAACCTGGACATCCGTTGATAAATGGGCTACAGGTCACAGGTCCCATTGCTGAGCAACCAGGGCATGAGCCTGTAGAGTTACTGGAAGCTGAACCATCTCAGAAGCAGCAGAAATATACTTTGCCAGAGAAACGGACAATCAATAATTTATTATTATTATTATTATTATTATTATTATTATTATTATTAGTAGTAGTAGTAGTAGTAGTAGTAGTAGTAGTAGTAGTAGTAGTA
>JAHTLZ010000008.1:18690634-18721651 GCA_023846285.1 Phrynocephalus versicolor | reverse complement strand
CACACACACACACACACACACACACACACACACACACACACACACACCGCATTGCATAGGACGGAAGGTGCGCATCTGACGTGTTTCGGAGGGGCAGACAGATTTAGGGAGTCCTCTCCCTCCCTCCCTTTCCTTCCGCAGCAAAATCTCTCTCTCTCTCTCTCTCTCTCTCTCTGTGTGTGTGTGTGTGTGTGTGTGTGTGTATCCGTCTCCCCTTGCCTTCATCCACCTAAAGACCGACTCCGAGCTAACCGACAAGCGCTGGCGCTTGAAAGGACGTGCTGAAGAAGACATGGATAAATTATCCTTGGGAGAGAAAAAAATCCCCCCAGCCAAACTCGGCTGTGCCACCTCTCCCCAAAGCCCTTCCGCCAAGTCAGACGGTCAAGAGCAGACGCGACCCACATCACCTGTTTAATTTAAAATAAATACACAAATAAATCTGCAGAAAAGGTTCTTGGGGTGGGGGTTGGAGGAGAGCGAATCTCCAGCTGTTTCTAGCGCTGGGGGTGTTTGTGGGTGTGGGGGGGAAATAATTACTTTGGGATTCTTCTCTAGCGCTGGAACATTTTGGCTTGGCAGCACCCTGCAAATGACTTACAAAGCAGACACCCCCACCCCTCATTGCTCCCCCTTTTTGCGAAGCAAAAAAGAAAGGGGTGTGTGTCGGGTGTTTAACTATGTACTGTAGAGGAAGGATCCTCTCCAATATTCCATCAATGCATTGATTAAGCCTTTTGTCGATTTCAGCGGCGTCTGCGGCAGGGAGAAACTGAAAATCAGGGAAGCAAGACATTTTTAAGAGAGGAAAAAAAAAACAGAAAAAAAGAGATGTATATTCACGCAAGGAGCCTTGGTGTCTTCCTCTCCTTTTAAAAGGCAGAGCGTTAAGACCTCTCCAGGCACCCCATTGAGGCCATCCCCCCCCTCTTCCGAGGGTCTGTAGGTTATTGATCGAGGATGGGTTTTGAAAAAAGGAAGGCGATTTGGTTTTTTTTTCCCCATCAAGGACCGTCTCCGAACCGAGGGGTGATGATCATTAATCACCTGCATCTCCCGCGTCGAATCCCCCGGGCTGCGAGGATCGGGGGTTGGGGTGGGAGTTTGCAGCCGTTAATCTGGGGAAAACTGGATCCCAGATCGACACTTTAAAAGAGAAAAAAAAAGAGAAAGAAGGGGTGTGAGAGAAAAGGGGGGGGGAAAGGAGGGGAACGCGGACGGGTGGGGGTAGAGACAAGACGGAGACGAGCCTGCGCGCGCTTCCGCTGGCTTCTCCCTCTCTCCCTAAGCAAGATTCGGCGTTGGTTTCGCCCAGCTGCAGCAGCTGGGAGGGCGAGAAGAAGGGGAGTCGCTCCCGGCGGTTCGGATCCCCCCTCCTTCCCCTCCCGGTGCAATAATAGATATTATATTTCAATACTGTATTATATTTTATATTA
Source organism: Phrynocephalus versicolor (assembly GCA_023846285.1). Taxonomy (NCBI): domain Eukaryota; kingdom Metazoa; phylum Chordata; class Lepidosauria; order Squamata; family Agamidae; genus Phrynocephalus; species Phrynocephalus versicolor. The sequence goes on along the minus strand of JAHTLZ010000008.1, from coordinate 18,720,215 downwards.
TCCAGCCGATCGCGCGTCCTGACGCGCGCGCCCTCTCCCCCCAAAAAGAACTCCTTTCCCCCTCCCGATTATCCCACTGACCAAAGAAGGAGGGGGCGTTAAAGAAAGAGGAAGGATTCAAATCGATCCTCCTCCCTCCCCCCTCCTCCTCCCCCTCCTCCTCCAAGCAAACCAACCCCCCTCCCTCCCAACCTCTCCTCTCTTTGACATGCAGCCTGCTCTCGGTTGGGACGCGCCGGCATGCCGCTGCAGCTTTAAACCGAATTGGAGAAAACTGGGTATTTTTGCTCTCATGACGGTGGAGGTGAGCTATTGGAGCCGGATTCTGCTGCTGTCGGTGGGGGTTTTGGCCACATCCGCCGCCGGTAAGTAAGGCTGGATGGAGGCTGGCGGCGCGGGGGCGAGGCTGAAGTTTTTGTGTGTGTGTGTCTGTGTCTGGGTGTGCTTTTTTTTTTTAATTTTTAAGAGAGGACCTGGGCTGGATTGTGTGTCGCCTTCTTCTCTGTCTTGATGGGGGAACCTCGCCGTGGCAAGCCTTGTGGATTTTTGGGGGGGGAGGGGGGTCCTTTCTGCCCGTCCTCCCTCCCCCCCATCCCTTCTGGGTTTTCTCCCCTTAGGGATGTGGGGGGGGGGCGGGAGGACGTTTTGGCGACTAGGGTAGGAAGCGCCTCCTGGCTGGGCAGAAAGAGAAAGCTTGCCTTCAGGGGCCCCGCGTTCCAGCCGAGGTGGTCCACGTCCTTCTGGAGGAAGACGTGAAAGTTTTCAAAGCCTGGGGGTGCCGGAGCAACAATTTTTCCTCGGGAATGATGCCGCCGGTACCGGTGGCGAAGGGAGGCATTTCTGCTCTCCACGATCCCAAAAGGAAGCCGGGAACCTCCCCCTCCTTCCGAATTTTTGCAAAGGAAGGGAGATCCATCGAAAGGGAGGGGAAAGAATGTTTACATGGCTTGCCCTTTCTGGCCTCCAGCCCACCGCCCTGCCTTTTGACTCATGCCTGGTTATCCCTGGCGAAATGTCCCTTTAGATATGGAGTTCTGGGATGCCCACGGAGCCACTGCGGTCATGGACACCAGGCACCCTTCCTCTTTTCCAAGGGATGAAAGGAGAGAAGAATTTAGGTTTGTTCTTATTTGGCCCTGTTTGCCTCCCAAACCCACACCCTCTGGGTAAGCACTTCCCACCTTCTGCTGGAAAGGATCTCAGGATGGGTAAAAGGAGACAAGACTGATGTCATTAATGCCATATCATGACTCTCCGATTGCCTCTTGCGTGTGTCCTTGTTGCTGAAAATCAGGGAAGGATAGATCTAGTGCTGAAGTTTCATTTCTAGATGGTTTTCCTTCTGGAGAAGAGTAGAAGCAACAAGGGTCAATATATTTCCTTTGAAGAGGAGAGTCTTGGGATGACATGGGATTTATTTCCTAAAAGGCTAGTTTTTGTTTCCATTAATGGCAGTCCTTCAAACCAGGCATGATCCAGTTCCAAAGGGTCTTAGGCCTTTATCCCATCCCCATTAGCAGAGCAGTCGCAACCGCCTGACACAGAGGGGCTGCTTTTCTGGATAAACATACCTAGGCTTGAGCTGTGAATATATATTGATCGACCTTTGGTCAAGTGAAATGAAACAGTACAGTCTTTCATGGCAGGGAGAGTCTCTGGAAATGGGACTTTTGTCTGTCAATCAGCTGTTTGTCGAGGGGGGGTATTTTGGCAGGCGCGGGATCTCTTTGGGAAACCTTTGCAAGGATGCAGCATTGGAAGGGGCGGAAGAGACTAGACACATGGATCAGGGATAAAATGTGTTCCTTTTGAGTTATGGCACAGCCCATCTGGCACTGGCTAACCTTTTTGCGATTCTTTGTACACTGAGAAAGGCGACGGATCGGAGGAGGCTGGTTTGTCCTACAAGTGAGATGCTGGGAAGATATGGTTGATGGGTCCTTTCATGGTCTACTGTTCTCCTTGCCCTTCTTGGTTTGACGGTTTCATCATCCTGGCTCTGCCCAGCTGAACTTCTGCTGTTACTTGCTTCTTTCTTGTCCCTGTCTGTCAATATGCCTTGTAAAATCTGACCTCCCCCAGAAAATCCACCAATATTTAAGTTCTGTCATCTTCTGGGTATCTACCATTAACTTGTTCTGCTTTAATCTCCCTCTACTTTGATCTCATTGGGTTTCCATTGGCTCGGCTTCCCCTGTTTTTGCCCCCAAATGCTTCTGCCTTTCTCTGTGAACCCCTGTGTTTTCTTTGGATTCCCATCCTTTGATTTTTTTTTTACTCCTCTATCTTCTGGCTCTGTCAATGATTTGAAGAAGAACCATGATAGTCTCAAACCTTCTGTCCCCAAGTTTCACTAACAATGAATGTCTCCATGAGAGAATGCAATGCCTGCCTAGTGGTTGCAGAAAGGCAACTGTTTGGAGTTGTTTTCTTTAAATCAACTTCTGGTATCACTCAGTCCCTCTGAATGTTACTCCACAATGGAGCAAAAAACAGAACCGGAAGGGTTCCACATTGTGCTCACTTGCTCTGCATCCTCCTCCACCTCTTGTGGTTCCATTGGAAGAGGTGCGTTATTAGGGAGCAATGCCCAGAGTTGTCCAAAGTGTGGCACTACAGCTGTGTGAATAAAACCACTGTGAAGTAGTTGTAGCCTGCATTAAATGTATACATCTATACCTAATCCTACTCACCTTGCCCCTGTTGCATTAACCTTTTCCCACCTAATTACTGAAACCTGTCAATAATTCCAGTTGCTACTTGGTTCCTTCGAGGGCCATTGAAAAGGAGGTGGGGGGGTGCTGATCACGGCCAACTCTCTCCACAAATGTTGCTTTCTTAGAGGAAATAATGAGCACAGCTAGAGCCCTAAGTACAGTTCCCTTTCAGCTAGCAACCTGTTTCCCTATTGTTTAAAGCAGTGCCTCTGTCAAAGAAGAAAGATGCGGTTCCAAATGTCTGTGAAACGAAAAGGTTATTTTGCATGGAAGGATGTGTTGAAAGGAAATACCTACAGATAAACCTCTAAATAGACTGGTTGGATGATGATGATGATGAGGAGGAGGATGATATGATGATGATGATTGGTGGAATTGATAATTTAGCCTAATCTATGCCTAGATGCCCTAAACTCATCCAATCTTGCCTGATTTTGGAAACTAAGCAGGGTGGGACCTGGTTAGTACTTGGATGGGAGAACACCAGGGAATGCTAGGTGCTGTAGGCGCCTGAAGTAGGAACCGGCAAACCACTCCAGGATTCCTGCCAAGAAAACTCCATGGACATGGAGTCACGAAGAATCGGTCATGACTGTAATGACACAACACACACACACACATTTTTAAAAAATCTCAGGTGTCAAGGACTTTCGCCTCTGTAGCCTTATTTTCCTAATCCATATTGGATAATATTGGAGGGAACCAAACCCAGCAATGATGTATCCCATGACTTGGGACTGACTGCAATCAAGAGGAAACAGAGTCCATTGAAATCTGCCCCCTGGGCCTCTAGAATCATTTTCTCACAGGAATCCTGCTAAGAAAATCAAGAGAATCAGGGACCAGCCCAGAGTTGCTCTACCAGCATCCCAGCTGAGTAGGGATTTGATCTCAGATGCCTGGGGTTCTCCTGGTTGAACTTTGTTAAAAACTGGTGAAAACTGGCCCCAAGATGCACTCCATACGGAAGGGTGTACGGATGGTTACCCCCAGGATCTGGTATCCAGTCCAAGCTAGACACAAACACACCCTCGCCTGAGGTTCCAAAGGGAAATCAAGTCATCACTCTTGGGGAACGATCCCACAGAGAGCCAGCAGCTGTGATGTCATCGTTCCATTACACTGCCACCCCTGTGTATGGGAGGAGGAACAGGTGGACCTCCAGATGTTGATGGATGCAAGTCTTAGACAGCATTGCCAAGGGTCAAGAGACGATGGGAGCTGGGCTCCAGCAGCATCTGGGCAGCCAGATGTTCCTCCTGGCTGTTGCGTGATCAGAGCAAGCAAGGCGCAAGATGCTTCTGTTCAAATGAAGAGGTAGGATCTGTGTCCCTGTCCTAGAGTTCAGTCTAGACCAGATGGGCTAAAACTCAAGATGGCGGTCCGAGGCTACAAACAAGCCCCCACTTTCTGCCCCATTTCTGCAGAAGCGTCCACATATGTAGAGCTTAGAAAGATTCAAGAGATCTTTTCAGGTGTCTGAAGGTGCACGAACACAGAAAAGTAATTTATTTGCAGTGCAGCTATGCAAATCCCCTGACACCTGAGGGTTACTGTGAATGGCAAATCTTCTCAAAATGAAATCTACAACGAGTGAATGAAAAGGCAGAACTTAGTCCTTCCTTCCTTCCTCTAAAGGCCTTTTCCTCTCTACAAATAGGTTCTCAATAAAGCAAGCTTTCAAAGTAGGGGGATAGTTGTGTGTGTGTTGTTACAGTCGTGACCGACTCTTTGTGACCCCATGTCCATGGAGTTTTCTTGGCAGGAATACTGGAGTGGTTTGCCAGTTCCTACTCCAGTTGCCTACAGCACCTGGTATTCCCTGGTGGTCTCCCATCCAAGTACTAACCAGGTCCCACCCTGCTTAGTTTCCAAAATCAGGCAAGATTCCGAAATCAGGCGAGATCAGATGTGCTTAGGGCATCTAGGCAGCTAGGGGGATAGTTAGTAGGCTGTTTGTTGTGGTTCCACTGCAGGTGAGATAAGGCCTCCCAGGTGAGATAAGGCCTCCCAGACAAGCATTTCTTTCCTAGTCAATATGCTGTCAGGAGCAGCTGAGATTTACAGTCCAAAGACAGCTGTAATGCCACAGTTACTCACTCAGTGCAGATGATTAACTCAGGAACAGTCCTTCCAAGCTCCGTGTTTTAGGCATCTCTCTGTGGTCTCCAGAGTTGGAGGTTCAGTTCCACACACAGGGGCTGGATCTATAGGGTCGCTTCCAGCACTGTGGTTCTAAGATTATTAAATGTGTGGGACAGTAGAAAAGAAAGGGGGGTTGAAAGAGAATGAAGTGTCTAGACATCTTCTAAAACAGTGTTGGCGAACCTATGGCACGGATGCCAAAGGTGTCCCTCAGAGCCCTTTCTGCAAGCAACCAACATCACCCCTTCACAGCCATCTGTATTCAGGTTAAATGGCTGTATGGGCACTTTGTAAAAAACTAGTGGGTTTTGAATCGCAGTTTGGGCACTCGGTCCCTAAAAGGTTTGCCATCCCTGATCTAAAATCGTGCATTTAAGAAATAATCCAATCTGAAACAGGGCATTGGTAACAAGTCACGGTTGAGTTCAATTCACTTATTGACTGCAATCCCCAGATACCCTCCTATATATGATGCCTTCAGTATTGTATTAGCATCTAGAGATTGTCTGCCAACCTCCCTCACTTGCTCTAAGTCTGTTTTCCTTCTTCCAATGCAGACCCTGGCCGTGTGCAATGGCTTTGATCTCTATGGGTTTTTTAAAATCCCTTCAGTTATGCAGATAAAAAAGCTGATTTCAATCTGTGCACAATGACGTAGAAGAGAGGAGTCGGTGGGCAAGCAGGACTTTGGTTGGGAAAAGTTATCGAGAAATTATTATGATTACATGTGACTCAGAGAAACTCTGGTCTGGTTAGTGCCTTCCAGTGCTTTCTCAGTGGCATCATTGGCCATATCCTCAGTTGAACGGCATACAATTCATGATGGACCCTAGATTAGAAGTTTCAAGGGCCCTGTTTTGTGCATTGGAGAATCTTTCAATGTCGAGGCTGAAGCCAAAATCCTGGTGCAAAAACGAGATGTGAAGTGACAGTCAAGTAAGCGGGTCTCCCTTCTGGTGGCCTGTCCTGGTCATGTATGTAATTCTGCAACCTCTTTGGCACACTGAGGCTACTTATTTTAGGAAGCAAACCATTTGCACGATGGTCCGTGTGCTCTGCCTTCCCCCCCAACAGGATTTTGGCCTTGGCTGTTTAGTCTTGACACATGGAACTCGAAGGCTTTCATCACCATAAGCTCGTTAACATTTAAGCTCGCATAGAACTGGGAGCTCTTGGTTTAAGTCATAAGAACATAAGAACATAAAAACATAAGAAGCGCCATGCTGGATCAGGCCAAAGGCCCATCTAGTCCAGCTTCCTGTATCTCACAGCAGCCCCACCAGATGTGTTTGGGAGCGCATGAGACTAGATATCTGTCTCCTGATACCACTCCTCTACATCTGGCAATTGAAGTACCCCAGTTTTAAGCCTGGAGATTATACATCTCCCTCATGGTTTGTAACCTGTGATGGACTTTTCCTCCAGGAATCTGTCCAATCCCCTTTTGAAGGCATCCAGGCCAGATGCCATCACAACATCCTGTGGCAGGGAGTTCTGCAGACTAACAATGTGCTGGGTCAACAAAGTGTCTTCCAGGTAGGCTGGACTGCAGTCCCTTAGCATCCCACCATCTCCGACGTAGGTTCCAGGGGTTACTCTGCAAGACATCAGGAGATAGACCCAGCGTGACAACATCATAGAATGAAGTGGCTGCTTTGTGCAGTAGAAATCATGACATGGGGACTTGCACCCCTCTCCTGGGGGGCCTCTAGTCCTGTGTTTTTCCTGTCATCCTCGACTCTCCATCATGCTCTGCATATTTCATCTCCCTTGTAAAATTCACATTTAATGTCATTGACATCAGGCTACTCCTACTTTTAAGCCCAATGGAAATGTTATCTGGTGTTACGTGCCATTGGGTCACCTCTTATTTTTGGCGACCCTATGAATAGGTGCAGTTGAAATGGTCTCTCTCTTTTCCTGCTCCCTTCAAACTTTTCTAGCATGACTGTCTCTTCCAAAGAGCCCTGGCTTTTCACCATATGCCCAAAGCAGGAGAGCTCAGTTTCAACATGTTTGCCTCTAGAGAGAGCAGAGACTTGGTTTGATCTAGGACCCACTTGTTTGTCTTTTTGGGAGTCCACCAAGCTCTCTTCCCCCAGTACATTTAAAAGGAATCATTGTTTTCCTTGTCCACTGGCTTTACTGTCCAAGTTTCATACCCACTCATGGTTACTGAAAATGCTACCGTGTGGATGATCTTGTTCTTGGTCTCCAATGACACATCCTTTACTCTTGATAACGCAGTGGTTTGGGTCAGAGGTTGGGAGTTCAATTCTCCACTGGGCCTCCTTGGCAGGATTGAACTTGGTGGTTCATAGGTTTCAATCCTCATCTCTCCACTTCTATGATGATGATGAGGAGAAGGTTGGGGGTGATGAACTTTTCTCGTTCCTTCATTGCTGCCTTCCAAGACTTGGCCTTCTGATGTGTTCGCTGCAGTCTCTGTTTGGATTGAGGATTGAGCCCTTGGATCTTTAACCATTTTGATTTCTTTACTGTCCACATTAACGATGAAAATAGACCCGCTGAAATGGATGGAACTGGGCATTGTCATTAACATGCTTCTTAAACTGAAGCTGGAACTACTTACTTACTTACTTACTTACTTACTTACTTACTTACTTACTTACTTACTTACTTACTTACTTACTTACTTACTTACTTACTTACTTACTTACTTACTTACTGCCAATCTGGCAGAGATCCTTGACTCTCTGTTGGAAGCAAACCAGTGGGGCTTCAGAGTGGAAGGACCAGTGGTTAAGAGTGCGGTTGTTGGCCGGAGGATGCCTAAATGAGCTCCCAGTCCTCCTAGTCTACAGGACGGCGCCTTCTGTTTCCCTCTGGTTGGAGCTAAAGCTGTTTTTTTCCTCTTCGTTTCCATTTTCTGCAATGTGAAAATAGCAAATGCAGCCACATTAGAATAGGCACAGTTTTCCCAGTATCCCAGTGTGCTTCATTAAATCCCCAAAGGATGCTCAGTTGGAGACACAGAGCACAGAGATAGCATATCTATCAAAAACAGCATGTTAAAAACAGTATCTTGTAAGAAAAGCTGGGATTTCCAATGCAATGAATTATGGGATTTTGTGACTGTGTTGCTTTCAACCACGTGTCTCTTGGGCCACACGACAAAATTTGCATTTATTAGAATGAAATTCTAATGCACAGGTATGGACTTCAAAAAACCAATTGAAAACGGGTACAGAAATGGGGTAGAATTAGAAACTCAGGACGAGCCAGATGGATGGGGTTCATTCACCCCTACCTTTATTCCATTTTCCCAGCCTGTGGTGCTTTTGTGACTATTTATTTTCCTGAAGGTTTCTAATTGATCGCATGCAATGCTGCCTTTGACATAAAGAGACACCCCGCTGCCTGCGCAATGTCCTTCATCTTTTCCTGCAGACTTTCTGTCCAAAGATAATGGCATCCCATTGATTATTGCTGTTCCACTCAGCTTTGAGGGTCCCCGACTGTGTGAAACGGCTCAGTGGGTTGCCCACCTCGGCCTTGAAATCTCTACCCTGCCAGGTCTTCTCTCCCACCTGAGATCATTCTCTTTTGCCTTCCCTTCACCAACCTGCCCCCTTTTTTGGGACAGGGTTCAGCCATTGGATACTGCTTCCTTGGTCCTTTTCCAACAAGGGGTTCCTTGTTCAAAGCTGTCCGAGAAACCGGAAGCTGTCCTAGAAATTAAATAAGTGGCCTGTGATTTGGCTCCTTCAAGCAGCCTTAAAGTTCCCAACATTCTTTCAGGGAGTAAGGCTGGTGGGGGAAAATGGGTGCAGAAGAGAGCGACTAAAATGACGACTGGGCTGGGGCACCTCCCTTATGAGGAAAGGCTAAAACATTTGGGGCTGGTTAGTCTGGAAAAAAAGGTGCCTCAGTGGGGATATGATTGAAACATACAAAATAATGCAGGACATGAGTAAAGTGGACAGAGGGACGCTCTTCTCCCTCTCACAAAATACCAGAACTAGGGGACATCCACTCAAATTGAGGGCTGGGAGAGTAAGAATAGACAAAAGAAAATATTTTTTCACCCAGCACGTTGTTAGTCTGTGGAACTTGGTGCCACAGGATGTGGTGATGGCATCTGGCCTGGATGCCTTCAAAAGGGGATTGGACAGATTCCTGGAGGAAAAGTCCATGACATGTTAAAAACCATAAGGGAGATGTATCATCTCCAAGCTTAAAACCGGGGTACCTCAAGGACCACATGCAGGGGAGTGGTATGAGGAGACAGATATCTAGTCTGATGAGCTCCCAGACGCATTGGGTGGGGTCACTGTGAGATACAGGAAGCTGAACTAGATGGGCCTTTGGCCTGACTCAGCATGGCTCTTATGTTCTTATGTTCTTATGTGTTAAAGTCCAAAAAGCACCTCCCCCACCTGTGCTATGATGCAGATGGAAAGAAGGGGCAACAATCTGGCCATGTCGCATTTTATATTTTAAAAAAAACTTTTTTTTGCATTTTATTTGAAAAATATTCATGACAAAGGGAATGGATTTTGCCACATTTTAAAATATGTGTGCTTTTGTTTATTTAAAAATGGACAACATCCATTGTATTCTTTCATGTGCGTGTAAACATGTGTGTGAAGTAGAGATGGGCCCGAATCAAAAAAAGGCATTTCGTTTGTTGTTTGGAGGGTCCATTTCGGTTCGTTTCCGTTTTTTGTGAATTTTTGCAAAAATTTCGTTTTCGTTTTCGTTTGTTTCGTAACCATTTTGTTACCATTTATTTCAATTTTTGTGATTTTTTAAGGATTTTAAGCAATTCACTCATATTGCAGTAACGGAAACGAAACGCACGACAAAATTTCTGGTGTTTCTGTTTGTTTCGTTTCACTTTAGAGACAAAATTCGTTTGTCATTTCATTATGTAACGAAACAAAAAACGGAAACAGAAACGAAAAATTGTTCATTTCGTGCCCATCTCTAGTGTGAAGATCTGAGATGTGGCCTGTGTGATGCAAAAAGATTTAAGAAATTTAATGAAAAAATTCCCTGCACAAGTTCACATTTCAACTCCAACAGATGATGAGTGAAATGGAAAAATGAAGCTGCCCTGCTAAATACTTTGTCAGAATGAAGATGTGGCTCTCCTATGTCTGTGAAGATTCTCAGTCATCCAGGTGAAGAAGTCCAGTTGCCACGACTCATAAGAACATTAGAACACAAGAAGAGCTTTGCTGGATCAGGCCAAAGGCCCATCTAGTCCAGCTTCCTGTATCTCACAGTGACCCCACCAAATGCCTCTGGGAGCTCAGAAGAATAGATATCTGTCTCCTGCTACCACTGCCCTGCATCTGGCCCTTGAAGTTTCCAGATATGGCTCTCCTAGTTTCCAAACGATATCTTCATAGTTTATATAAGTGCCCTAATGGCCTAGGAGGAGGCTGTATCCTTTCCTCAGTCCTTTCTGGGCATAGATTTGCAAATCATTGTCACATTAATAGGACAAACTGCATGATAATAAAGGGTGATGATGAGGGGTCATAATTCTGATGGTGATGATGACATGCATCTATTTCCAATCTGTAATAGCGCTAGACAAAAGAGCTAGTAAGACTTCAGAGTTCGGCACTGGGTTTTTTGAGGGGTGGTCAGACTCCCAAGCCTAGTGCTTTAGAAATACGAGATTTGTAGGAACAGTATAATACAAATGTATACACAATCTCACCCACACAGAGAGAGGTCAACTGGGATCTACTACCTTAGTTTTTTCATCCACCTGTTGAAGTATCAACTTATATAAATAGGTCGCTGTTATGATAATTTTCTACTAGTTATTTTTTCCATTTGTTCTTATTTTGAATTGTCATATCATTTTGATTTATTGTATTTGTGCTTTTTTGGTAATTTGTTCTTTTATTATTATAATTTGATTATTTGGTCTGACTGATTAGTTTTTATTTACTATTTTAAGTTGTTTAATCTGTTTTTGTATTTTGTATATGTTTGTAAACCACCCAGAGTAGCTTTTTTTGCTAGATGGTTGCGGTATATAAATCAAATAAATAAAATAAAATAAATCGGAAAGGAAACAAGATATAACTTACTCTGGTTGGCTTCTATTCATCTTGGAGTTTATGCCAGAAGCAGGCAATGTCAAAATGGGAGCATGGACCATGACCGAGTCACTCTGCCCTAAATCGCCATCATTTGTGCTCATTACACAGCAGATTCCGCTTTTGAGAGCATGATTGAGCAATTTTCCAGAATGTCTTCTTCCATCTCTCTCTCTCTCTCTCTTTCTGTTGGTGTTTGACATAATCTCTTCCTTTCCGTCAATCTTTACCAGTTAACGCTCAATGCGGTATGGCTACTGAGCATGCCGGGGCTTCATTGGGCCATTCTTTCTGTGCTCCGGTGTCTGTTTTTTTCGGGGCTGCTTTGCCAAGCTTTGGAGTTCTTCCCAAGATGCTAAAATCACCTTCCTGTTTCTCAGTGGTTCCAGATGGGTGCAATTGCTCCTTGGCACTCAACACTAGCAGAGCTGCTCCTTTCCTCCCCTGCCTCCTCGGGGTCAATCAGCCACTCACCAGGCTCAGCAGTTCCTCAACTGATCTTCCGCTCCTGGCAACAGCTCAGGCTTCTCTGCTCAGCCCTCTTGGCTGCAATCCTGCTCAGATGTTTTGAGACAGTCTCCTAAGCACATCCAATCTCACTTGATTTTGGAAGCTAAGCAGGGTCGGCCCTGGTTAGTACTTGGATGGGAGACCTGGAGTAGGAACTGGCAAACCACTCCAGTATTCTTGCCAAGAAAACTCCATGGACATGGGGTCACAAAAAGTTGGTAATGACTGTAATGATGCAACACACACACACACACACACACACACACACACACACACACACACACGGATGGGGAGAGATAGGGAACTTCCTTCCTACCCCCCAATTTATAAATCATATCAGCATTGCCTTCAGGCTTGGTGGGGGAAGAGACCCATACCTTTTGCTTCTTCTGTTTCCCTCTGTGGGAGAGTGGGAATTTGGGGTACTATTGCCCCCATGCTGGGTGATGATGATAGATTGGGTAATCTATGGGATTTTACCACATCCCAGTGTTCTGTAATAGAGGAAGGACTTTGCAGACTAAGGTGTCCAATATTCTTCCCTTGGTGATCTATCCTTCATGTAATCAGTTTTCCCCAAAAAATCAGACACTTTTGGAAACAAGGTACTGCTTAAAATTACAGTGGTACCTCTACTTATGAGCAGCTTGACTTAATAGCAATTCAACTTAAGAGCAAAAAACCATTGGCATTTTAACTGCTGTCTTACAAATTTTAGAGGCGATCTGCTCTACTTACAACTTTTTAAAAAAAATTTTTTTTTTTTAGATAGGGCTGCTCTACTTAAGAGTTGTTCAACTTAAGAGCATGCATTCAGAATGGATTAAACTCATAAATAGAGGTACCACTGTATAGGAAAAACATGCCTTGCCGGTATAGCCCTCAACATATGTGGTCTCTCCCTTCTTGTTGCTTTATTGGGGAACAGAGATTCAGGCAAGGCCCAAAAGATGGTTTGGAAACACAGTTTACAGATGACAGCAGCGATGCGTGGCTGATCAACCTACCAATGAGTCAGTCTTAGAACTGCAGAACTGGAAGGGAACCTATAGACCAGTGTTGGCGAACCTATAGCTCAGGTACCAAAGATTGCACTCGGAGCCCTTTCTGTGGGCACCTGACATCACCCCTTCACAGCCACCTGTATTCAGGTTAAATTGCTGTATTGGCACTTTGTGGAAAATTAGTGGGTTTTGAATCGCAGTTTGGGCACTCAGTCTCTAAAAGGTTCATCATCATCACTGTTATAGATCATTGACTCCAGCCCTTGTCAAGGAGACGAACTCCCAACCTCTGGCATGGCAGCCAGATGTCTAAACCATTGAGTGACCCAGACATCATCCAGTGGTTCTATGCATATGCTCTGAGCGCCATGACTCTGCAAGATCCACCATGGTGGCAAATGTATGCCTGACTTTTCTTAGGGTCCTCTCTGGCTGAAAACTAAGCACTCTGTTTGCAAACAGGGGAGAGTTGATTGTGCTGCTTCTAAAACAGGGAGAGGTGAACTATACCAAGAGAAGGGCAAACTGTTCAACAGGTGTTTGAATTAAAAGAACACCAGATCCTTTCTCCGATACGCTGGCTGTAAAAGGAGAGATGACCTTATTAATCTTGCATATTAAACTGGATTTCTGATATATTCTAGCTCGGTGGTTTTAATGAACTCCCGTGTGCTGGAATGAATAGTTACAGGGCACTTAAAAACTCAATTTCATTGGGTTTCCTCCCTTGACAGGATGCAAGGCTTCCCTTGCGTCCAGCTCTTCAGACACATCAGTGCCTCGTTCGGTGGCCAAGCAGCTAATAAGGGCATCCGTTTTGCAGGAGGAGAGGGACTTGGCATAATTACACAGCCACGTAACCATTGCCGTGCCTCGGTACAGATGGGAAAAGCTTCCGTGACACTGGGCTACCAGGTGAAGCTCCAAGCAAAGCTCTCCTCTTGAACTAGAAAATCCTCCAGCCCATCACCTTTTCCTCCTGTAACATGAACCACCTGCCTTGATTTCCCTTAGGGTTGCCCATTAGGATTGCTTAAGGAGTTGGCTCCCACTGGGTTTCCATTTAGGGAGGCCAATCTTGGCAAGAAGCAATCTTTTGTATGTGTGAGTGTGTGCAATGACTTGAACACCCCTCTCCGCTTCATTTTCAGTTGGCACAAAGGTACACAAGATTCAGCACTGCGGTGTGCCCATGGGTTTGGCCTACCAGAGGATGCTTTGTTTTGGGTATTCTGTGTCTCATCTGCCATGGCATATTGTCACTGGGATGACATGTGGGCATGTCCTGCGTCTGAGACTTTACCTCTCTAAGGTTAGGAACTGGACATGGTAGATAGAGCAAATTTAATTTTCAGAGACATGAAAAGTTGCCTTTTTTGTGGGGGGACGACTACAAGTTCTCAAATCTCACATCCAGTACAGGGTCCTTGCACTGTAGTTTTTGTTACAGAGTGTGGGATTTTGCATAGCCTATCATCCTCTGCCATCAGGGGAGACAGGAATCCCTGTGGACAGCTGCCTTTTGGCTAGTCATGCTGAAGGAACTCTACAGAGGAGAGATCACCTCGTGACAAAAAGGTTACATCTGAGTAAGAGAGGCGTCATGATGCTAATAGCTCCCACATGTACTCTGGGTGGAGCTTTGGACCTTCAAGATCACAAATAGAGATGGGCACGAAATGCTAAAATGGCATTTAATTTCATTTTCCATTTCGTTTCTCTTGTTTTTCATTTCATTTGAAAATTTTTTTTAAATATATATATATATATATATATAAATTGTTTTGTTTTTCATTTCGTTTTGTTTTTCATTTTGTATTTTATGTGTTTTTAAAACCATTTTTCAGGCATGTTGGGGGGGATGGCGCAGGGGTTTTAAAGTGTTTTTTTTTTAAAGCCCCTGAAGCAAGTGGTAGTTGCAGCCATCACTGCTTGCTTCAGGGGCTTAAAAAACCATTAAAAAAACCCATGCACACCCGATTGGGGAAACGAAAAACAAAATGAAACGAAATGAAAATTTTCATTTTGTTTCATTTTGTTTTTTTAAAATCAGTTCATTTTTCATTTCGTTAGGAAACAAAACAAAAATGAAAAAAATGAAATGAAAAAAAAATCATTTTGTGCCCATCTCTAATCACAAGCCTTTCCCTTCTGAGCAGGATAAAAGGGAAGTCTTGGTTTCAGATCTCAGGTGTCAGTTTTGGTTGTTTTCTGAGCTGCTGTCTGTTCCCTGGATACCTGTTTAGAGTTTGGTTGATGCTTGGCTGGTATGCTGCCCTTGTGTTTTGACCTGGGGATCCTTCACATATCCTGTTGCTGACCATGTGTTTGCATTGTAGAAACGCTTGTAGACCATGAGTACAAAGCTGCCAGCTTTTCTTCTCTCTCTCTCTCTCTCTCTCTCTCTCTCTCTCTCTCTCTCTCCTCCCATGTTTATATAATTTATTTATTTATTTATTTTAATACTTATATACCACCCGTCTTCTGGAGGAACTCCGTGCGGTTTACAACAGAATGCAAACAAGAATACAAAATAAAAAACAGCGATAATAATAAGCATATGAGAACATCATTTAGTGCAGAATACTATTTTGTATGGTATATAACAAAATAATACAAAAAACAGCCACCCAACAAAGCAATAGAAAACACCCCTAAGTGGGCACATACAATGTTTTACGCTCCAAACGATGCTGGGCTCGGGGAAACATAAATAGGAATGTGGTTGTTTGTTATGTTGCCAGAAGCAGGCCACAGCCAGCTCACTAAATCACATCTGGCCTCCCTATGTTGGGTCTGACTATCTGCTGTGTAGGTTGTCCATTGGCAGATTTTCAAAATGATATTAACATTTAAAAATGGGATCTTCAGTTTGCCGTCTGAGCAGTCAGTCACACAAACACTCACAAAACAAAGCAAGCTATTTAGCAATCTCTGGGAGGTGTGAAAGTGTCCGGTTGTGCCTTTCGGTTATCTTTCAGCTCTGACTGAAATGCTTCTTCTAATGATGTTTCCCATATACGTATCATGGCTGGACCTATTATCTCCTTTGGCTCTATCACGCGGCACTCTCTTCTAAGTAAAGGCATCCCCAGATGTTCTTGAGCTAAAACCCCAAGAACCCTTCAGTGCTTGCTGTGCTGGCCAGGATTTCATGGGATGATAGTCCAAGAATACCTGGTTTCCCAAGATTGGATACCATTGTATTAGAGCTATTTAGGTTGTCCAGTTCCAGTATGTTTGTGAATGAGGATCAAGCTGGATGATATGTCCAGTACGTATGTAGAAGAGGTGGTTCCGCAATGGGAAAAAGAGGTCTACTTGTCATTACATAAAATTTTCCTCCCTCCCATCTCTTGCGTTTACTGTGGCTTGGTTTTGGATTTGTCATGAGAAGGTGAGACTTATTTAATGTGCAAATCCTATTCCTGAAGCATATGTCTAAGCCCTTATTGTTAGATGGGGAACTAGGTTAATTCTTAGGGGTGTGCATTATTGTTCAGTGTGTAGTTCGAGTCACGTGTGATACTTGATCCAGGGATTCCCTGCCTCTACAGCAGACAGCCAAGGTTTGAGATTCAGTCTATCAAAGGCTTGACCCATCTTGTACTTCCTTTGACATTTTGGACTTCACAGTTTTAATTAAGGGTAATGGGAGTTTCGGTCCAAAACATCCAGGGAGCACCAGGTTAGGGAAGCTCAATTTACATAGTAAGTGGTTTGGGTAGCCTGGAGCAGCCGACGTCGGCAAAGCTGAGCAGAGATGAACCAGGCGGCAGAGGGTGTCTGTGTCAACAGCTCTGAATTGTCTCAAGCCAAAATGTCCTTTGAAAGGGCTCCGTCATTTTGCCTGGAGTGCATTCAGAGGTATACCTTTGTCATCGTCTCCGGTTGAGCTGTCAGAGGAATGGCGCAGGCAGATGAAAGACCTTCAGCCAGGCGGAAGAAATTCCCTGGGCACGGTTCTGCACATCTGCCGATCCATCTTTCTCTCGCTCAAACCTGCATGTTGTATCACTTGTGGTACCCGGAGCAGCCCACCAGCCATGCATTTCAGCCTGCCTGGTGCAGAGCAAGGGCTCTGTGTTGGCAGCGCTGGCATGAAAACAAAAGGAAGAGGCTTGCTTGAGTGGATGGCAAGCGGTCATGATCTACTCTGCTGGGCTTGGGAGATTTTTCAAGTTTGTGGAAGCAAACAGAGGCAAAAGGTCTTCCCGAATCACTCACTGGCAGGGCCGGCACATCCATTAAGGCAAACTAGGCAGTTGCCTAGGGTGCCAAAATGGAGAGGGGGCGCTGGCCAGCCTGCTGCCCCCCGCCACCCCACCACCGCTGGCCACCACTGTCCGTCCGCCCGCCGCCTGTCGCTGTCCGCCCGCCGCCCCCGCATCCATCGCCATCGCCCGCCATCCGCCGCCTGCCCCCTGCCCCCCTGCCCCACCCCCACCACCGCCCACCCCACCACACACCCCACCCCTCGCCTAGGGCACAAAAAAAACTAGCGCCGGCCCTGCTCACTGTTGATGAGATTGGTTATCCTAATGCGTCAAGATGACCTGTTGCAAGCCTGTTAATTCCCTGGAGTTTCATAGAAGGCTGAGAAGAAGGCAAGGGTTTGTTTCACCTTGCTTCCCACAATTTTGGGGTGGAATGATTCTGCACAAAATTAGGTCCTTACCCCCCCCCCCACCCAAAGGAAGTCAAGTGTGCACCCCGGAATGCCCCGAGGGGTTGGCTGGTTGGTCGAAAATAATGCCCACAAGCCATGGTCATCTCTCCAGTTTCTAAGTGCAACACTCAAGCTGAGAGGAATGCAAATGGAGGCAAGGGGAAATATTTTGGGGTTTCTAGTCCTTGCAGGCAAGCCCAAGACTGGCAAGCAGTTACATCACTTGATACAGATGGGGAACATTTGGCCCCTCCAGATGTTGGATGGCTGTTCCCATGATATTAGCTAAACCAGTGGTTCTCAACTTGTGGGTCCCCAGATGTTCCTGGACTGCATCTCCGAGAAATCCTGACCAGCTCAGCTTAGTGATGGAGACTTCTGGGAGTTGCAGTGCAGGAACATCTGGGAAGCCACTGGTAGAGAACCACTGGGCTAAACCGACTAAGGTGCATGGGAGCGATAGTCTAATACCATCTGAAGGCTAGCACATTCTCCAGCCACGTTTCATGGAATTCAGATGTGTGTCAGCTCGTAAAAAGTGTTCTGGGTTCAACCCCAGTTATCAGGCTCATGGTTGACTCAGCCTTCCATCCTTCCGAAGTCAGTAAAATGAGTACCCAGCTTGCTGGGGGGGGGGGCAATGTGTAGCCTGCATACTGTAATTAAACTAAACTGCCCAGAGACTACTTGAAGTGGTATGGGGCGCTACATAAGCAGAACACTTTTGCTTTTACTTTTAAGTAGAGGTGGCCACGAAACAGAAAACCCATGGTTCGGGTTAATTTGTTTCAGGCCCACCCTTGGTTAGGTTCGAGTTCATATCAATTTTAAATAAAAGTTGTACAAACCTGAACTGGTTTGGGTCGACTTACCGGGTGGCGGTGGAGTTGTGGGGCTATCCTGGCCCCAGCTGCAAGGGCTTTTTGAGGTGCTGGCCCCAAGCCAACACCTCATTTGACTGCACGGCCCCTGGGGCTGGGTCAGTGCTGATTTTTCTCTCTCTTTATTTTAGAGCACCAAGCCAGGCAACCATGGGGCTGGGTCGGCATTCTTTTTTTTATTATTATTTGAATTTTTTTGCAGGGGGGGATTTAAAAGTCCCCAGCAAGGGGCTTTTTGAGGCATTGGCTTGGGGCCAGCGCCTCTACAGGCTTACGTTCCCCGCCAGGACCAGGAGGATTGCAGCAATGAGCACAAGGTAGGGCGGGCTAATGAAAAACGAAGGGAATGAAATGGAAATTTCCATTTCATTTAGTTTTTCTTTGATGGGTTGGTTTGTTATTCATTTCGTTAGCTAACAAAACGAATACCGAAAAATGTAACAAATCATAAGTTCGTTTTGTGCCCACCTCTCCTTTTAAGCACTGTGAGGCTGTATATAAGCAGTGCATTTTGCTGTGCTTGAAACCAAGGTTGGGAGGCTGGCATGGCAATGGAGATTTCCGGGGAGCCTGGCTCTTTGAAAGGTGTTTAAGAAAGAGTCGAGGTGATAGATGCCAGGAAAGGCCAGCAGGAAAGGCGTTCCTACGCCGTGCTCTCAAGGCACATGACACAGCCGCCTTGCTAAGTTTAAGTGGGCTTGGGTTGGATTAGTAGTGCCTGCATAGGACACCTCCTGGGACCCAGGAAAGGAAAGGTGAGATATCACTGTATTAACAAGCTTCCCTCTCCCCCTCTTCCCCAGCCTGCCAGCCTGTCAGCCTTGATGGGGCCTTTCACAAGCCAGGATAACAACCGAAGCTGCAGCTGTGCTGGAATTGCACATAACTGGCCTGGTTAGAAGGGGAAAAAGCTTCTTTGGGCTGCACGGCTCCCGGCATTCAATGCCGTGGTTTAAAACGGGTGTAATTCTCTGGATTGATCCGATGAGAGCCACCAGGGTTTTATTTTAAAAGTGTGTGTTTCCCCCTTTCCTTCCGATTGTGTTCATTCTCGCACAGTTTGAACCTCTCTGCAGCAAGCCCTGTTATGTTGTGTGTGTGTGTGTGTTTACTGTTTCCTCCTACCCTTTTGCTTGTTGAGAGTGATAGAGCGCAACACATGTCAGTAGCTGTGGGGCTTTTTTTCCACCACCCCCGGCAGCTGTTAACAGGTAATTTAAAAGCATATGTTCATTCTCTTTCTGACTCTTAGTGCTCCTAAGGGGGCTTTGAACAGGCTCCTCCTGGGAGGGGCTTCATTGTCCCCCCCGCCCGACAGAGACACGCTGGCCAGCTGCCAGGCTGGCCAGTTGGGCATTGCCAGCACAGCTGGCAAGATTGGCCAGAGGCTGACCACTGGTCAGCTGACCCCTGGGAATAGCCACTGGATAAGGGGCTAGCAGCCCATCAAAGGGGTCTAAGGGATGCCCGTAACTCTATTGCTGGGGGGTACTGCCCCACTGGGTAATACCGGATTTTGCTTATGGGGAAATCCTCCCAGCGCCACTTGCCCCGTTCAGGTTCCCCCGTTAAAAACTAAACAGTAGGATAAATAGTACAATGAAATATTAATAAAGCATGGCCCGTTTTTACTCCCAAAATGGGTCTCGTCTCTTCATTTCGGGCTGGGGGGAGAAGGCATTCGGGGACTCATCTACCACGCCGTTATTACCTGGTGTTGGCTTGCTGTGATGCATGTGTTGACGGGAAGCTGCATAAACTGATCGGTGGTTTACTGGTGGTCGTTGTGGTTGTCACCCCAGAAGTAACTACTGTTTCCTGTAAGTTCTATGTTTTGCTTAACACCCCACCCCCCATTTCTTCTTTATTTCCTTTGTTTACTTTCTCCTTTGTAGAACGGATATACAGTGGGTTTCTATACATCAGTGAACTTGGATTGCAGTTGGTCCCTTGCAGTAATGTGCTGGGAGAGGAACGCAGGGGGTTGGACCAGATTGATTCAAAACTTAGGTTTTGAATCGCCTTTTGCTTAAAGTCAAATCGCCTTAAAAATCACCTACCACATTTCCAATTGCTTTTTCTGCGGAGCCCCCTTGGCCACGCCCCTTTTCAGCCACTGTGTGGGTTTTTTCTTGCGACGGCCACCGGGGTGGTGTTTTTTAAACTGATTTCTAGACCGGTATTTGAAGCGATTTGGCGGAAACTGCACCACTTTTTTTTTCCGGAGAAAACTTGGCATTTTCTCATGAACCGGTTTCCCCCTCTGTACGTCTTATCCTGCCAGACGTCGGAAAAGCAGAAAATTAGCTACATTACTTAAAATGGAAGAACAACAGCATGACATTACCCTAAAAAAAAAAATTCTGAAATAGAAGCAGATGATGGGAAAATGACGGACAAAATCAGAACAAAATACAGTTTAGCAAAGTGCGGACAGGAAAACCGGTTCATGAGAAAACGCCAAGAATGCTGAATCGCTTCAGCGACCACGTGACTGGGGGAGGGCAGAAGGTGATACAAAATAAAAAGTGGTTGCTATTTGAAGTGCGGTAGCACTGGCATGCACTCACACAGACACAGACCCAGGCAGCAAGCATCAGCAGACGGATCTGAGGGTGTTTAATGTGTAATTGGAAAACCCCCGTTAAATCAGGGAATTGCATTAGCGTTCTTCTAAGTGTCGCCTTGGCTGCTATTTGTGGGCTTATGTCTGGATCAGGCAGAGCTTTTCTACTTTGGCAACGGATGCTGAAGGTGAAGTGTGCATATTAGGTGTGTATCCCGTCCAACAGGAAGGAATTTAAATGGGAGAGCATTGTTTTCACCATTAGGGAAATGGAATCAGCTGCCATAGCTAGCACTTAAAATAAATACTACCCCTCAGTAGCCTGTGTTCAACGCAAGAAGAACTGAAATTTGGAAATGGGCAAACAAAGCCAGCCTAGTTTCCTGCAAGCCACCATCAAGCTTTTTCACAGGGCTTTTGAGATTTTAGCAGGCACTGTCTGTTCATGTCCATGCTATTCTTCGTTGCCCAAGGCTGAGAAAGATTTCTTTTCTTTTCTTTTCCTTTCTTTTCTTTCTAAAAAAAAAGATTAAAAGAGAAAGGATACTCTTCTGAATTCTGTTTGTTGTATGTACATGTGGAATTATGCAAGGATCCCAGAATAGTGTGTTGAATAAAGGAATTTCAACACCCAACACAGGCTCTGATATCATCATCATCATCATCATCATCATCATCATCATCATCATCATCATCATCATCATCATCATCATCATCTCCTCTTCTTTGTGTGTGTGTATATATGTGTGTCTTTCTGTCTTTTCTAAGCAGCCTGATTTACAAGTCATTCTTTTTGAACTTACTGGAGTTAATTCTGTATAATGAGCATTGGGTTTTCCCCCTCTCTTTTTTCTTTGATTGCCTTCTTCCAAGAAAATGGAACTCTTCAAAGCTGGTCTCTGCCTTTATTTATTTATTTATTTTAAATAGGCACAAACGATTGAAGTTAACCAGTTTTGATTGTTGGCGTTGCGAACCCCTTTTCCGTCAGAGCGAGCTGCTTACAACCAGACTTCCCCATTAGGGCATGTAGACGTTTGTACAAAAACTCTCTTTGAGCTGACATGAGTTGAAGCCCAGGCATTGTAGAGTAGGAATGTAGACTCTTAAATGTTTTTCTTCTATGGATTGGTTGGATTTTCTTTTTTTAAAATGCTTAATTCTGAAGCTCGTGGGAAGTTAATGAAAATATCTCACAAGTGGACACAACTTGAAAGAAGACTAATAACGTCAGGATGAAAAAAATAAAGAATGGTTGGAAGTGGTCATTAAGACAACTTGCAGAGAAGTTAAAAGCCCATAAGGAGGATCAAAAGCTTTCATGAACTGGTCAAGAATACTTTGATGAAAAGTCATTAACGGTGACTCACCAAGAGCACCCTTGGAAGGAAGGTCCAAAACCAGCATCCATCTATTAGAAAGAGCTCAGCGCTATACAGGCTTGGAAGGGCCAGGAAAAGCAAGGTGAGTGGCTATTAAAGAAAGACTTGGCTGGGATTATTATTTTCTCTCCTGGCCTTGCAAAACTTGAGCATCTCACACATCTGATTCAAGCACTGAATGGACTGAGTTCATCTCTTTTTAAAAATTCATTGGCCATTTCCCTCTATGTTTCATTTGCTTCGCAGGCAACAGATTTGCAGAGAAGGTCTTGGAGCAAGTCGCAGGGAGGAATTTGTGACAAAAATTATGTTCTTGCTGAAACTAGTGTCTGTCTGTCTGTCTGTCTGTGTTTACATTATTAAAAAGAAGAAGTGAAGTTGTGTGGCTGTATCCTAAAGGACTTCACAACTTCTGTTATTGAGCCTTTCTATTCTTTTGTGTCTCTTCTTTAAAAATAAAAGACTTTTAGCTTTGAAAATCCTTTTAAAATTATTTTTAGGGATAACAGTCACAAGACATACTAGAGATATGTCTACCACTGTTCAGTTACGCAGCCTTGCCTGATTATAACTAAAGCTTTGTGTTTTCACTGGAGGCATTTTTATTCCTTGTAAAAGGGCTGTGTAAAGTCCCTGCTGGCCTTCAAAAAAGCTCTCAAGACCTCCTAGTTCCCTGAGCTCCTTGCCCTCTGAAGATGCCAGCCACAGAGTCTGGTTGAAGAGTAAGGAAGAAAAACTTCCAGAACGTGGCCAAAGAGCCCGAAAAAAGTCACAACAACTGTCAGATCCCAGCCGTGAAAGTCTTTGAGAATACATTTCTCCAATTTCTCTCAATATTAGAGATGGGCACGACTTAGCGGTATTTTCGTTTTCGTTTTCGTTTTTCGTTTTCGTTACGGAAACGAAACGAAAACGAAAATCGGCACCAACCTGGACCGAAAACGGAAACGAAACGACTAATTTCGAGCCAATTTTCGTTTTTCGTTACTGGAAAAGCACTCAATTGAGCTAAATGGGGAGAAACGAAAAATTTTTCGTTTTCGTTTTCGTTTTTTCGTTTTCGTTACGTAACGAAACGAAAACGAAAAATTTTGAAATTAGCCCACGAAAACGGAAACGAAACGACTCAGACCCTAGCCGAAACCGAAAACGAAAACGAAACTTTTTTTCTGAGTCGTGCCCATCTCTACATATGTATTGCACATCCTTAGAGAGAAAGGGGAATTCAAGATAATAAAAAGGAAGTGCAAGTGGTTTGTGGCTCCGCCTTCTTGTCAGGGCTGGACTTGATGATCTGGAGCAGTGGGGGTGAACTTTCGGCCCTCCAGATGTTTTGGACCACAACTCCCAGAATTCCAAGGCTGTATTCCCATGACAAAGGACTGGGGGAGTTGTGGTCTCAGACATCTGGAGTGCTGAAGGTTCTCCACCACTGGTATAGGGGATCCCTTCCATTTCTGCATTCCTAAAATAATAATTATAATAACTGCTGGATAACTTGGTGGTTTATTTATTTATGATTTTATTTATTTATTTAAAATATTGCTATCCCCAGCTCTCTCCACAAAAGGCCAGGGAGCCAAGTCTCTGGTGGTGGAGGGCCAGGTTGGAAGTTTGATTCTCCACTGTGCTTCCTTGACAGGGGTTGGACTCCCATGATCCTCTGGGTCCCTTCCAGCTCTGTAGTTTGAAAACGATTTAAAACAGGCATGTCCAAACTTCGGCTCTCCTGATGTTTTGGACCACAACTCCCAGAATTCTAAGCTTAGATTAGCAATGGCAAGGACTGTGGGAGTTGCAGTCCAAAACATCTGGAGGGCCGAAGTTTGGACATGCCTGATTTAAAAGATAGAAAAGAGGTCAAGGGAAAATCTGCCAGACTTGGCCAGAGCCGTCTCTGAATGGGGGCAATTAAGGAAATCCAACATATCCTGTTCTTAATTCTCAGCTCATCTGTGGGCTGCATGGAAGGGAGCTTATTCCTGAGAATGCCTGCACTTGACTTTCTGGGAGGTTTATCAGGATGCAGTGTATGTTCTGTGCCATATCTCTGAGGTTCCTCTATTGTCTTAACTCGGAGAGGTTAACTTCTTACTTTGGCGGCTGGACAGCTGGCGGCAGGCACTTCAGAGGTGCCGCTCATTAGAGGGAAGCACCATTTAGCAGAATGCTAACCATAAAGCAGCAGTGCATCCCAACAGCCTGTAAGCGTTCCAATATTGCCCCTTAAATGCTTAAGGGTGGTGCTAAAAGGAAAGAATGTACCATAAAGGACAAATGGGTCTAGCAGTGTCAAGTCTCAATTGTTTACTACCAAATTTTAGCAAAATTTGGGGCCTATCAAAAGAGATTGGATTTTGAGCCGTTGCACCTCTTTTGATCCGATCGATCTTCTGTTTTACTATTAAGCACTCCCTCAGTGGTGTCACAGAAATAGGGTCTTTTGCGGGGTAGAACAATCTGCATTTTTAAAAATTGTTGTTGTTAACAGAGGTTTGGTCTACATAAGTAGTGGCAAACCTTTGGCACTGTGGTTGTTTTGGGCCACAACTCCCACAGTCCTTTGACATTGGAAATGCAGGCTTGGAATTCTAGGAGTTGTGGTCCAAAACATCTAGACACTGTTCTATTTGAATCCCCAGTTAAATGTTCCACAACAGATTAAATAGAAAGTTGTGAGCTCCCAGGGCTGGGGATCAAGTTGCAAGTTGCATCACTTGCAGTCAGGTCAGACTCATGTAGCAACAGTTACTCAAGCTCAAATCTTTTTATTATTATTATTATTTTTTCAATGACTTGGACTCAACTCCTAACTCGGAACCCCCTCACCCTCTTCTTTTTTGGGTCAGGGGGGCTTGTTTTTAATAGGGACTCAGAGTTGGAGCTTGGGACTCGGGTCATGGTACCAAAAAGACTTAGACTTGGTGCCAAAGAGTGAGGCTCTGATTTGGAACACAGACCCAAAGACCTGTTGACGTCTCTCCTGCCATCTGTCACTCTCTCTAGGAGACCAAAGCTCTCCAAATTCATATGGCGGTTCTCCTAGTGCTAGAGAACTGTTTGGCACAAGCCACGGCTGGAATCTTTCCTTCCTTTTTGTTTGCAAACTGGGTCAGTGAAAGCTGGTGTCTTAGATTTCTCGGGGTGGTGGTGGGGGGCAATGGATACACTCCAGGTTTTAGTGTCAGCCTTATAGACTGGATCAAAGAGCAGCCTTACAGAAGCTGATCAAGGTGCTGAACCTGGCATGATGATATTGGTCATTGAAGGGTCTGTCTTGGTGGAATGGCAGTGAGAAACAGAGTTTTTTGTTGCAAGAGACCCCAAAATCCATCTCTAAATTCTAATGCAGAATTTGGCATTCAGTGCTCTTTTTTCTATGAAACAAGCTTTTATAGCTGGAATGACTGATTCTCGAACCTAATCCCATTCTTCTGTTATAATTACAGCCTTTAATCTAATTAATTAATTAACAAGGTTAAGCGTCTAACGATGCCTGAGGAATTCGATCTTTGTGGATTTGTAAATGAAATGGCCTCATCTTTACCTCATAGGCTGACATGCTGATTGGTACTCAACTCTGCCCCATATTTTTTTTGAACTTCTTTAAAAATTACAACACTGTTCTCACTCATCTAAATATATGTGCTTGTGGTTGTTCTTTTTGTAAATTTGATTATTTTCTCCAAGCTGCAGATGAATGGCTTAAAGACAGAGCTTGGCAATTCTCCTTTTAAAAGTAATTTTTCCATGTTACATGTTTGTTTGTTTCTTTGTTAGATTTATGTACCACACCAAACAACAAGGCCACTCTGGGAGGTGTTAAACAGTTTAAAAAGTAACTTGTTTTATTATTCACTACTTGAGAAAGTAATTCATTAAACTACTTATTTCACTGCTTTCTGTCACTTCTCATGGCTTTTCTTGGGTACCCTCAGGATTGATAAAAGAAATATAATAAACTTGAAAAAAATGTTCCCATATATTTTTAAACTTGCCCTGAACTAAATAGTTTAGAAGTAATTTCTGAAAATGGTAAGGAAAATATATTCATTGCACAAAACAACACTGCATCTATTTATGACACTTCTTTTGAACATTTTCTTGTCTTTGTTGTATCCTTATGCCCACCCCTACTTCCCTATGGACAAATTAGCATCTTAGGCCTGCAACCATCTCTGCTATGTTGGGAAAGTTAGAGAAGTTTACTACCTACTGACTAAATATCGCATGGCAGGGCTGAGACATTTATGTTCTAGAAAGGGTCCACCAACAGATGTTAGAGGGAATTAACAGCTAGTCTAGGTCACACAGCAAGTAGTCAGAGCTGACACCCAAGGGGCATAAAAGGGTGGAGTCAGAGATGAAAATAAACAGGCAGAAGATTAGACTCTCCTAGTGCAAGGAGGGGGGAGCAAAGCATGGTTATTCAGATGGCTTCTACAGGTTGTGGCTTCGCTGAGCTAGTGGTCTTTCTTCACCATGGCCTGGGACCCATCAGCTGCCTTTAACTAATCATCTCAAGCAGATGCCTATCCTTTAAGCACCCAGGTTGCTTTCACTGTTTTCTCTGCAGTAGCATCCAGAATCACTGATGATGATCTCTAGCGTAAGGGGAGTCTTCGTTCATCAAGCTACCCTTTCCCCCTGTAGGGATTGGGTCCTCCCTGGCAGTGACAGCACCTTCTAAACCCTTCCTGGTTTGGGGGAGAGGGCTCCCAGGTGGGACCTGAAGGTCTTCCCTGGCCCTGGTCTCTCCCTGTGACATAGGTCATCCTTGCCATCATCGTGTGAAGAAAATTTGGCCAGGTGGGGCATGACAGAGACAGATTCTCTGTAAATAAAAAAAACAAATCAAGCAATCAAAAACCTTGAAGGAACGGCAGGTACATCTCCAGGTTCTGGAGTTATGAACAGCTGGATAGCTCAGTGCAAACAGTCACACAACCATGCATTGTTATGGATAACTCAATCCATTGCTGGCGCTCATGTGATTGATCAGAATATCTTCTCAAAGGGCCATAGACCTAGAATGAGAATGGCCAATGAGGACCATTTTCTATTAGCATCTGTTAATAGATGTTAGTAATCTGTTCTTCGAGTTTGCCGAGCATTATTTTTTCTTTAAATTGGTTTAAGCCAGTGTTGGCGAACCTATGGCATGGGTGCCAAAAGTGGCACTCGAAGCCCTTTCTGTGGGCACCCGACATCGCCCCTTCACAGCCACTTGTATTCAGGTTAAATGGCTGTATTGGCACTTTGCAAAAAATGTGTGGGTTTTGAATTGCAGTTTGGGCACTCGGTCTCTAAAAGGTTCGCCATCACTGTCTTAAGCGTTGTTGTTGTTTTAATTTAATTTAATTTAATTTAATCTTTTGTTTTCTGTGATTGTTGTACACCACCCAGAGTTCCTTCAGAAAGATGGGTAGTATATAAACAAACAAACAAACAAACAAACAAATAAATAAAATTTCATTGCTTAAGTTTTTTTTAAAGGCTATTTAGTTAGGAGTGGATTTATTTATCATAACCAATTTGACATTGTTGAGGGATAGTTGGTGAAAGACAAGAACTCAGCTGTGCAGGGCATGGTCTATATGCAGAAAGTGCCGGGTGCAGGTCCTGCCATCCCATGGGGGCTTCTCCCAAAGTCCTGCAGAGCTACTTCCAGCCAGTGTGAGCTGAGCAAGATAGCCCATCTGGTGCTCCCTATGACCAGAGGCAATTAACCAACTTATTTTTTAAAAAAAAAAAACTGGCCGATAGGGTTTTAAATTGTCTGACCCTCCCACCTCGCTAAGAACAATGTAACATGTAACACGTAACATATGGGGAAGAACTGTTTCCATCAGGCGGCTTGCATTTAATGTTTGGGCCACAGAACAATCAACGGAAGCTTCATTTGTTTAATCGCAGGGGGCAATTTTAATCAGCAGAATTGAGATTGAGGCACACATTTTAAAAGCTGTTTTGCCTCTGGTGTGTTGCCAACATTAATTAAAAAAAAAAAGAACTGGCCCCGCTCCTGGGCCTTAAATAGCAGCCCAACAATCAGCAGTGTTTGGAGATGCTGTTTTTCCAGACACTGCAAGATGCTCTCAAAGACGTTCCAGCTGCTGCTCTCCCCCGCCCCCCCCCCCATGTCTAGTTGAGAACACCCACATTTGGAAATGTTTGCATTAATAATGTTCATGCATTGGCAATAGAGATGGGCACGAACCAATGCTTTAGCAGTTCATCCTGGTTTGTTTATTGCTGTTAACAGGTGTTTGGCTGTTCTGTGCCCCACCCTCTTTGGAGGGTGCCAACTCAGAGGCAGTCTCCCAGCTTTCTTGTCCCACCTCCTCTGGGCACTCCCTCTGAGTGGACACCCACTGGAATGGGCAGAGTAACGAACCAGCAAACCCTTGTTGCTCCTGCAAACAAGCCAGAATGAACCACCAAACCAGATAACTCCCTGCCACAGGATGTGGTGATGGCATCTGGCCCGGATGCCTTCAAAAGGGGATTGAACAGAATCCTGGAGGAGAATTCCATCACAGGTGACAAACCATGATGGAGACGTGTCATCTCCAGGCTTAAAACTGGGGTACTTCAAGGGCCAGATGCAGAGGAGTGGTATCAGGAGACAGAGATCTAGTCTCATGCGCTCCCAAACGCATCTGGCGGGGCCACTGTGAGATACAGGAAGCTGGACTAGATGGGCCTTTGGCCTGATCCAGCAGGGCTCTTATGTTCTCAGGTTCTTATATGTCCCTATAATAAAGAAGCAGAAATCAGAGCAGTTACATTGTGGGGTGGAATCCTACTCACCCATCCTGGGTTGGCTTGAGTTTAAAAAAAATTGATTTCCCAATCTCTATCAAAGAAGTGCTTTGCTGGAATCTTGCAAACCACATAAGTATCTGTGTATTTGATCTGTGCAGAAAACCCGAACAAGGACAGTAAATTTAACAGAAGTTCTTTGAAGGCTATATACTGAAGTTTGTGTCTCTATGGAGTGTGGGAAAGAACATATTTCTTTCTTCTAAAACAGAAGCTGAGATTATCTTTTAAAACAGTGTGGTGGAAATTGCAGAGGGGAAAAAAATAGACAGAACAGCTTTAAACCTGTTAACGAACTGGGTAGTAAATAGTGCTTGTTTTATAACCGTGGAATGGGAAATGACAGTCATCAGCAATGTTCTTCCAACTGGCCTGTTCAAGAAAATGACTTTGCTTAGCTGTGAAAATGAAGGAGGGCACCGAAGAGAACTCAGAGCAGCTGGAAAGACCAGAGCAGCTGTGAGGAAGATTAAGAAGACCAAGGTTTAAATAAATGTAGTAGGAGCTTCTCTGAAGCTGTGCAGTTCTGCAGGGACATGATAGAGGTTTATGGAATTCTGAACAGCCTGAGAGCATATGGAAGAAGTTTGTTGAGTGGATCTTCCTGATCTGCACCTCCCAGAGAAAACATGCAATCAAAAACAATTTGCAATTGAAAAATACATACATTTCTCGGTTGTAGTATTTTCTTTGGTTTGTCCGGTGGGCCTTTTAAGAAACTGTGAATAGCAAAATCCATGGAGGACTTCCATTTCTTCTTCTTCTTCTTCTTCTTCTTCTTCTTCTTCTTCTTCTTCTT
>JAHTLZ010000008.1:18641305-18689215 GCA_023846285.1 Phrynocephalus versicolor | reverse complement strand
TGTGTGTGTGTGTGTGTGTGTGTGTGTGTGTGATCTGCATACTGAATAATTTTGAAAATAGGCATAATTGAGACACTTTGTGCATGTCTCTGCATTTGTGCCCCTTCTAGCATTTTTCATCTATTCGTTAAGAAAGTTGTGTTTGCAATTTCAAAAGAAAGCTTTAAGTTGTCTGTCAAAGCAGGTCTCAAGATAGCTGAATAGCATTCTATTGAATAGCCTCTTAGTCATGACTCATTATGGGTTTTGATGTTCTGAATTATTAATTCATAACAACACATTTGATAAGACCAATGGTAATACAGGGTTAGTCAAGCACATAGTGCCTTACCAAGAAATGGGTTTGATCCATCTCTGTTCCAAAAGCACTGATGATATTATATTAGTCATTCAAAGAGTCCTTAATTTCCTTCTAAAGCACTCATGTTCAGATGATTCTTACTTTAATACACGATGACAAAAAAGTTTTTAAAAATTGTCAGAGATATTCAAGGTATTAATTTTCAGATTATTAAAAAATAATAGTAGTCTGAGCTATTAAAGAGCGATTATCAGCACTGCTTATGCCAGTCACATATATAAATGGATTCAACTGTCTTTTTTTCCCCTTCCCTTTAAAAAAATGTTCTTCTCTCATTTAATAATGTCTTTTCTGAGACTGCCCACTGCTATAACTTGAAAAGGTTTTGTCAGCCTGTATAGAGGGAAACTGTACAAACAAGTCATTGTGGTATCATGGTTAGAGGGTGAAGACTTGGATTTTTGACACCTGGGTTCAAATCCTCCCAGCTCATGATAGGATTAGGGTGGGCAAATTAAAAAAAAAAAGAGGACAGGGTCCTTTGCCTTAAAAGATCTGAAAGTTGAGTCATGGCAACTGGACTTCTTTTCTTGTGACAGTGTAATATTTCACTGCTCATCCAAGCAGCTTCATCAGTCAGAGGAAAGTTAGCAGTGAGGCCTCACTTTGGTTTCATGCCACCCTAGTTTGAATAGGCTCCTTAGATGTACAATGGCCCAGGATGCATGAAAGTCCCACCTATCCAACTCTTCCCAAGGTCCATTAAGCATGGGTCAATAGCCTTGGCCTTCCTGGTGGAGGTGTGAAGTGCTTCTCATCAGCATACAGACCGATGCAAGGGCAGCATGATAAGTGGCAGACAGATTGTGCCTAAGTCCCCCACCTCTGTTGAGAGAAGGATTTTCAATACACACACATGAATGGTTTCCCTGACCATGGTGCTGAAGAGTAGGTCCATCCAAATCAACAGAACATGCTAAGGGGTTGATTCACCAAATCCCCATTGGTTCAATTGGACTACTCTACTGCACTTTACTACAAAAAGAAACATGCAAAGCATATTTTCCACCCCATAGTACAGGCTACACTTTGTCCCATCCTCCCCCAAAAAACTGCATGCTCAATTTACAGACTTTGGAAGGATGGAATGCTGAATGAACCTTGAGATGGATACCTGGGACTGAGCCTGGTTTGTGAGCACAGTTTTGGCTGCAGTATTGCAATTTAACCACTGAGCCAGGAAGGCTCCTATGACACTAAGCAACAGGACATTGGTCACTGAACCATAGCTGTAGAGGGTGAGGTTTCCCGGCGGCAGCAGCAGCAGCAATAACAATGGTGTAGAGCTGTAAGGAACCGTAGATCAGTGTTGTCATATTGAAGAGGGAACAGGTTTGTTTTCCATGGCTTCAGTGACTAGGACTCAGGGCAATGGTTTCAAACTACAGGAAAAGAGATTCCATTTGAATATTAGGAAGAACTTCATGACAGTTAGACCTGTTCGGCAGTGGAATATGCTGCCACAAAGGGTGGTGGAGTCTCCTTCCTTGGAGGTTTTTAAGCAGAGGCTGGATGGCCATCTGTCGGAAATATTGTGATGGGGTTCCTGCATTGCAGGGGGTTGGACTAGATGGCCCTTGAGGTCTCTTCCAACTCTATGATTCTATGATTCTATTAATCTATGAATCTATGGCATGGGTGCCACAGGTGGCACTCAGAACACTTTCTGTGGGCACCCAACATTGTCCCTTCACAGTCACCTGTATTCAGGTTAAATTACTGTATTGGCACTTTGAGAAAAAATAGTGGATTTTGAATCGCACTTTGGGCACTCGGGCTGTAAAAGGTTCGCCATCACTGCCCTAGATCATGGAGTCCGGACCCTGTCAAGGAGATTCAGTGGGGAATCGAACTCACAATATGCCACTGAGTTGTCCAGCAGTTCCGGTGTTGTGTTATGTGTTTCTCATGGGCCCAAGTGATTGTCTGTTTTGGTGTGGAAAAGACTGCCTGTTTCTTGCCCCCACCCCACCCCTTGTGTCTTAATAAGCAGCGGCCGTGCTTCTTGTCAAGAGAATGCCACCAGGCTCTTTCCTGCGACATCTGTTTTGTTTTTCTGTTCAGCCTTTAACCTCATCTGGCATGACTGCCGGAAGCCACAGATTGTCCGATCTGAGTCCATGTCATGGGGATTGCAGGCAAGGCTGGATGGCACTTGGACTGCGCATGGGTCCCTTGGTTCATTTCTCTGAGCACACCCACGGTTGTGGAATGAATCCCAATTTGGGTTTGTGTTCATTCTCTCTCTCTCCCCCCCCCCCAATTTGATTCGATTTGTGGCACATTTGTAAATATCCAATGTCAATGTATTGATTTATATAGAAAATGGAATTCTCATTTTCCAAAGGTTATATACAGTACCTCAGTTAAAAAATGAAAACAGACACCGTAGGCTGATGGAAAGGAGATCTCTCTTCCCAAGCCATTACAAAGTCTTGATCACACAGTCATGGGCCAAAACCTCATGTGATTTTAGGAAACAATGTCTTGTGAAGTGCAGAAGCATGGCAAGTTCATACATAAGGCCTGCTTCCACATGGCGTCACCCATTTCACCCAAAGCCACCGTACATGATGCCTTTGTCTGCATCAGATCCTCTGCGGCGAAGTCTGAGATCTCGTTATTCTTTTTTGGGGGCTCTGGCTTTCTCAACCCACAACTTTCTAGATCTGCCAACCTCTCTGAGTAAAAGCTTTGTGCCTTATAGTAGACCAGACCATAGTCTGCCCTGCTGAATATTGATGATCTGTCTCTCACAAAGGTAAAGAGGCAGGAGACTGGAGCTGTGAGGGACCCCAGCAGCTGCTCACAGCTTCATCTGGGGTCCTTTCCCCTATCTCCTTCTGGAAAACCTTCTCAACTACCAAATGTTCCCATTGGTTGCATTTATTTAGTTTCATTCATTTCATTTTCGACATCCATCCTGCCCTGGAATGGTGCAGCTCAGCAGTTTCTCCTGTGCTTTTGCCTAGCAACGGCGCCTAGCAACGTCACGACAACATAGTGAAGAATCCAGCATGAGGGGCTGAGTTTGGCTGGAAAGGAGCTGGTTAGCATGGTAATTTGCAATGAAAGATATCCAGGGCTCCTTCTTGAAGCCTTCAAAGGCCTGCTTCTCCCGCTTCCATTGGCAGTCTCCCTTCATGGCTTGCAAGAGGTTTGTTGCACCCATGTCATTCCTTGGCAGGGAGAAGGGGAGAAGGAAGTCTGGTTATCTGGAGATACAGGCCTTGCAAATACATGTTTGCTGCTTAATCACACACACACACAAATGTGGAACTAAAGAAGCCATTCACTATATCTTCAGATTGTTTGGCTGTACGGTTCTGTCATTTGAGAGATAAAAGCAGGAGCAGGAAGGAAACAGATCTAGGTGACATCTGATCCTTTGCGCTCACTTAATCAGGGATGAGTCAGCTGCAGTTTCCCACAACACCCAACTTTTTTTTTTACAGGTCCAAGACTGGTGAAAGAATTCTGGGGGGTGGAGGTAGGGAGACATGAAATCCTGCTTGATCTTAGGGTTGGTCCCAATAAAAATATTGCTTACTTGTTTGCTTGGACATTACTGCATTCTCACAGAGCTGAAGTGGAAAGGTTTGGCAGCTTCCAGGCTCTGCTTTCACTCCTAGCATCAGCAAGTCATCCACACAGTCCCTGGAAATGTCCAGAAATTGTAAATAAATACATGCATTTTTTTTAACAAATTGGCAACATAGTCCAAAGCAGAAGCAAAGCAAAAAGGAAGGTATTCCTCCTTAGAAACGACCCCATAGCACTTAAAGCACTCTCTGGGCGGTTTATAATTTAATTAAGCAGGCTACACAGCAATCTGGGTACTCATTTTACCAACCTTGGAAGGGTAGAAAGTTGAGTCAACCACGAACTAGCTACCCGGGATTGAACCCTGGTTTGTGAGTGCAGTTAGAGATGAGCACGACCAGAAAAAAATATGTTTTGAGTTGTCATTTTTCGGGATGGGTCCATTTCGGGTCATTTCTGTTTGCCGCAAACTTTTTCAAAAATTTGTCATTTCGTTTTTCATTTCTACCCGCTTTTTGCGCAATTTTAAAGCATTTCCGGGGGCTGCCAGAGCTTTTTATGCCCTCTGTGGCTGCCAGACCTGCCCAGTCTGCAACCTGGGCATGCTATTGGTTGACGTTTTCCAAGAATTTACATGATCCCATCACATGGCTTGCCTCCATGTTGTGGCTGGAGTGGCTGGCGAAATCCATTTTGTCATCCTTAAAGTGAAAAGAAAAATACATCGCGATGGGAGAAGACAAAACCAAACGTTTTAAGGACCCCAACCCCCTGGTAGGCAATAATTTCAAATAATTCTCACATTATCGCTGCATTTTAATGGATGTCCAGGGTGTTTTAATACCCAAGAAATCAATATTAGGCATCTGGGAGCCATTTTGGATCAATGTCCCCAACTCCCCTTAAAGGAAAAAAAAATACAGCGATCTGAGAAAAGACATAAATGCACGTTTTAAGGACCCCCACCCCCCTGGTAGGTATTATCCGACAGTAGTATAATTATCGCTGCATTTTTATGGATGTCCAGGGCATTTTTTAACATTTAAAACAGCTCAATTTCATTGCGCGCCACCAGTAACGGAAACGAAACTAACGACCACAATTTTCATGGGTCGTTTCGTTTCGTTCAATTTCCAGCTCAATTTTTGTTTGTTGTTTCGTTACGTAACGGAAACGACAAACAAAAATGGAAACGAAAATTTCGCCGAGTCGTGCCCATGTCTAAGCGCAGTTTTGTCTGCAGTACAGCTGTTGAACCATTGCACCATGAGGCTCTTTGTGGCCATACCTCCTGCCTCCATGCTATTTTCTGCTGAGGGAATTGGAGGTGCTTTCAAACATATCTCTCCTCCATGAGCAGATGCTGTCCCTTGTTATTGATAATAATCCTAGTATTATAAATTGCTGGATTGTTCAGTGGTTTAGTTATGTGGCCGCGGAGCCAGCGGTTGGAAGGGAGTAGAAATGGGCACAAATAAAAAAAATGGTGTTTCGGTTTTTCATTTGTCGTTGAGAAGTCCGTTTCGTTTCATTTCTGTTTTTCATGAAGTTTTGGAAAAAAAATTGTTTTTGTTTTTTGTTTTTCCATTTTTCATTTCTACCTGCTTTTTTGCGCGATTTTTAAAGCATTTCTGTGCAGGGGCGTCCCCCAATGCCTCAGACCAGAGGGAAAACACTAAAAAAAATTGATGCTGGCAGAGACTCAGTATAGACTAGGTACGCAGGGAGGCTGCAAAGGCAGCGGCGGGCATTGCCCAGGGTACAAGGCAGCCACAGAGTGACTGCACTGCGGGGCAGGGGAGGGTATTCACTGAGAGGTACGCACACACGCACACAGGGAGGCTGCAGGACTGAAGCTAGAGTCGCAGAGACAGCAATCCCACCCTGACTCCCACCGGAGACTGCAAGGGGGACGGGGACTGCCTGAGCTTTTTATGCCCTCTGTGTCTGCCAGACCTGCCCAGTCTGCAACCTGGGCATGCTATTGGTTGAAGTTGTCCAAGAATTTACATGATCCCATCACATGGCTTGCCTCCATGTTGTGGCTGGAGTGGCGACATCCATTTTGTCATCCTTAAAGGGAAAAGAAAAATACATCGTGATGGGAGAAGACAAAAACAAATGTTTTAAGGACCCCAACCCCCTGGTAGGTAATAATTTCAAATAATTATCGCATTATCACTGCATTTTTATGGATGTCCAGGGCGTTTTAATACCCAAGAAATCAATATTAGGCATCTGGGAGCCATTTTGGGTCGATGTTCCCTAACTCCCCTTAAAGGAAAAAAATACAGCGATCTGAGAAAAGACATAAATGCAAATTTTAAGGGCCCCAACCCCCCCCGGTAGGTAATATCAGACAGTATAAATAATTATTGCTGCTTTTTTTTGGCTGTCCAGGGCGTTTTTTAACATTTACTCCGCTGCAACATTTCGTCACCATTAACGAAAAAGAAACGTAACGAACACAATTTTCGTGGTTCTGTTCATTTCGTTCCATTTTCATCACAATTTTCGTTTGTCAT
Organism: Phrynocephalus versicolor; assembly: GCA_023846285.1. Classification (NCBI taxonomy): domain Eukaryota; kingdom Metazoa; phylum Chordata; class Lepidosauria; order Squamata; family Agamidae; genus Phrynocephalus; species Phrynocephalus versicolor. The sequence goes on along the minus strand of JAHTLZ010000008.1, from coordinate 18,682,786 downwards.
TTCATTACGTAACGAATAATGAATAACAGAAACGAAAAAATGTTTGCTTCGTGCCCATCTCTAGTTAGGAGTCCAATTGCCCACAGAGTCTGGACTTCCTGATCCATAGGGCCCCTTGCCACTCTGCAGTTCTAAAATTACATTATGAAGCCTGCTGTGAACATGGTGCTAGCCCACTGGGAGCCCCCTGTGAGCATGAACACAACTCTGTGGATGACCACATGCCCCCTGAGAAGATGAGAGATGAGTAGGCTAGCAAATGATTTTGTTAGCATTGGCCTCCTGCCTACAAATGCACAAAAAACGGCCTCCTTCCTTACCTTTCTAGGAGCAACCTTGCTGGAAATCGATATCTCTGTTTTAATTTCCTCCCCCTGACAAAACCAGGAGGCATGTTGTTGTTCTTTTAAAAGACCCTGAACTCTAATGGGCTTTGAGAGAAGAGGAGCAAGGGGACTTTGATGATTCACCTGTGTCTTCTGGAAAACAAGACATTGTTTCTTTTCCCTCTGTATTTAAAGGTCCTTTCCTGCATTGGCACCTACCCCAAAGCCCTGAAAGGATCCCCAGAATTAACCTGCAAAGTTCTTGATTTGAAAGAACAGGAAACAGAGAGAACGTAGCTGTTCGACTTTGGTTCTAGTTGGCAGCTTGTGAAGATTGAACGGGCTTGAAGGAAGACAGAGGGAGATGCTCGGGAATCAAAGATTTAAGAATGTGCACATTTTTGAAATTAAAGATGCTGAAAGCCTGGCCTCCATCCAGAGTCATAACTTTAGACAGGGCCAAACCTCAAATCCGATCTCGCCTGATTTCGGAAGCTAAGCAGGGTTGGCCCTGGTTAGTTCTTAGATGGGAAGCCACCAGAGAATACCTGTTGCTGTTGGCACCTGGAGTAGGAGCTGGCAAACCACTCCAGTATTCCTGCCAAGAAAACCCCATGGACAAGGGCTCATGAAGAGTCAGTCACAACGGTAACGACACCACACACACAGACACACAGACACACACACACAGAGACACACAGACACACAGAGACACACAGACACACAGACACAGACACACACAGACACACACACACACACACACACACACACACACACACACACACACACCATCTCCAGAACCTTCAGGATGTAGTTTGTTTAGGGACCTCTATCTCCAAGGGAGGAGTGAGCTTTAGAGAAGACAGAGGCAAGATCAAATTTAGAAACATTAACGTTTATAACAATGGAAGAGCAAAAGGTACTGTATCCCTTTGTTCTTCACCAAGACAGTGGCTGCTTGTAGCGGATGTCTCCTGAATGCCATGGTTAAGCATATACTGTTTCTTCTTGTCCACCACAACTGGAACAGAATGGGAGAGGAGAATAGAGACATCACACCAGTGGTGGCAAATCTTTGGCACTCCAGATGTTTTGGACCATAACTCCAAGAATTCCAAGCCTGTATTGCCAATGACAAAGGACTGTGGGAGTTGTGGTCCAAAACACCTGGAGTGCCAAAATATCACCATTTGCCACCACTGCATTAGACTAATTTGGACTTTTTTGTTTTGTTGTTTTTTGTTTTTTGTTTGTTTGGTGTCTCCTTTTCCAGAATCCCTCCCATCCCCTGTGTTTGGCAGCCTTCTGTCCACTTGAGGAATTTCATGATCCCCAAAAGCTGCACAAAATTTTGTAACTTTGGTGGGTATTTTTGGGAGGGAGGGATGAAGGGGTGGCCTAAAAAAACTAGTAACTTAATACATATCCAAAGAGAAACAAACTAGCAATGCTCTACTGCTGAAACTTGAAATGAACATCTTTCTGTCCGTCCTGCCCTACATAAGAACATAAGAACAGAAGAACAGCCTCTCCGGAACAGGCCATCACAGCCCATCCAGTCCAGCATTCTGTCTCACACAGCGGCTCACCATTTGCTTCAGGCTGTTCCCAAGCAGATGTCTTCACCTTCTCAAGATTCCCTGCAAATGGTACTGAGAGATATCCTACCTATCTCTCCAACCTGGAGGTTGTCCTTCAGCATCCATCCCGATAGCTATGGATACACTTGTTCTCCATGAACTTGTCCAGTCCTTTCTTGAATCTGTCAAGGCCGGCAGCTGTCACCATTTCTTTTGGCAGGGAGTTGCACAGAGCAGTGCTGGTCCTGTCATATATAGGCCCAACTACAGTACTGACAAATAGACATGGGCACAACTCGGCGAAATCCTCGTTTCCGTTCTCGTTCTTCGTGCTCGTTACGTAACGAGGAACGAGAACGACAATTACTCCGCTGCAACTCGAACCCGACCCGATAAAGAAAAATTGGGTCTGATTTGTCATTGTCGTGCATGGCATCGCGGCGCCGGCGATCGTGCAATGCCAAGCGGCGCAGCACAGAAAAAAGTTTTAAAAATAAAATAAAAAAACCCGATTCCCGTCGGCCATAAAAGCAGGCAAAAATATGCCTGCCTCAGTGAGGGCACCTACCAGAGAGGGGTGGTTTCTGGGGGGGGGGTCCCCGGCCTCCCCCCCCTCTCCTGTCCTGGGCTGCTGGTACCAGGCTGGGGGGCATCCTCGTCGTCTCCATTTGCCATGCGGTGGGGGGGGGATCCAAAATGGCGACCGCAATATTTATTTTTAAATCGTGGTCCAAAAAGCCACCAAAGCACCACAGAAACATTTGAAAATTAGGTATTTTAAATGCCTGATTTTTATAGTAGCAGCAGTGGGTTTTTCTTGCAACAAAACATCTCCATTTATTTTATTTTATTTTATTTTTATTTTTTTACACCTGCGCATGCGCAGTGATGGGCTGGCCATGGGATGGGACCATGCAAATTTTTGGAGACATTCCACCAATCGCATGGCCAGGTTTTGCTGAGACTTCTGGATGTGCCAGAGAGGGCATTAAAAGCCCACCAACCCTAACCCTAAGTCCAAGCCTAACCCTAACCCTAACCCATACGCCAGTACACTGTCTTCTTAGTGGGTCAGAGGATTATATTACCTCGGATCTTTTAAAGTCCAACTCCGACTGGTGGGCCCCAGTACTGGCATCCCTGTTCTCTTGGATTAACCAAACAGGATGTATTCCAGAGGACTGGGGCCTTGCCATCATTGTCCCAATCTTTAAAAAGGGAAACAGAGGAGACCCAGCTAACTATCGGCCAATTAGTTTACTTAGCTCAGTCAGCAAGCTGTATGCTAGTCACCTTTTGAATAAACTAACTGACTGGTTAAAAGCAGAGAACCTCTTGGCAGAGGAGCAGGCCGGCTTTAGGTCTGGACGGTCCACACTAGATCAGGGACTTATTTTTCATCATCTTGCTCAGAAATACTCGTCCCCTAAGGGAGGTGCCTTGTACGCGGCTTTTATTGACTTCAAGTCAGCTTTCGACCTTATTCCAAGATGCAAACTCTGGGCTAAGTTTGAGGAAACCAACATAGACAGGCGGCTCCTTCTTCTAATTCAACGCCTCTACCAAAACACCAGGTTGCAAGTTCTCTGCAACTCAACAGGAGCTTTAACTAATTCAATCCCAGTGTTCAATGGTGTAAAACAGGGTTGTATTTTAGCCCCAACTTTGTTCAATTTTTATATCAATGGCATAGTGGACAAATTATCAAAATCTGACTTCCATCCTCCTAAGCTGTCCTCACGCCCTATCTCCATGCTACTTTATGCCGATGATGCGGTATTACTATCTCTAACTTGTATTGGCCTTAGAAGATTTTTGAAAGCCTTTTCTTCATACTGTAATCAGGAACAACTCGTTATTAACTATGCCAAGACCAAAATACTTGTTACCAGCAGAAGGAGGGTTAAACACAAATGGGTAATAAATAATCATTCTATAGAACAGGTGGCGTGCTATAAATATCTGGGCATAGTATTCAGCTCCACAGGCTCTTGGACATCCCATATAAAATATTCATTATCAAATGCTCAGAAAAGCACCACAGCTTTAAACAGATTCTTTTTTTCTAATGGTGGACGACATGTCCCCTCAGCAGTACAAGTCTTCAAGGGCAAGGTGATCTCACAGTTGTTGTATGGCTCCCCAATATTTGCATATGCAAATATACATTCCTTTGAATCTGTCCAGACCAAATTTCTGAGATCAATCCTCGGTGTGCCCCCTTGCACCCCTAACACAGCCCTACGCCTGGAGACTGGATTAGTTTCCATTAGAGCACGGGTAATAGCCCACACAATTAATTACTGGCTCAAACTTATGCTTCTTCCTGTCGGTCTGGCTCCCCTGACCCTCCTAGACACCTTCCAGTCAGACTGGAAATCTTCTGTAGTCAAAGAAATGCAACGGATAGGTCTTTCTATTAACACCCTTATAGCGATGGGCTACATCAATGCCAAAGCGACCGTCAAGCGTAGGATATGGGATATAGATTTCCAGGAACACCTGAGCCAAATGGGCACCAATAACATAGTTACACACAATGCATTCAAGATGTCTTTTTACCTCTCCAGCTCTATGTCTACAAAAATAATCCGGGCCTTCTCCTTAGCCAGATTGAATGTGCTCCCTTCCAAACTTTTGGATGGGAAATTTCAAAACATCCCTTACCCTGAGAGGCTATGTCCTTGTAATAATAGCCAAATTGAGTCTGTGACCCATGTCCTTTTATGCTGCTCCTTTTATCAAGAGCTACGCAAGGAGCTTATACATCCTATTATTTCCAAACATCCTGGGAGACCTACCAACTACTACACCAAGCTACTCCTCTCAGACAGGTCCCCTCAGATCACAAACTGTGTTGCCAGATTCTGTTACGCTGCTATGATCAAACGTAGACGTGTAACTGATAGAGATTCGAGCTCTAATCACATTTAGTGTTTTACCCATAATTGTCGTTTTTACAAGCTCTGTATTTTCTAGCAATATATTTTATACCGTTTTATCGTAATATTTTATACTGTTCCATTGTATTATTTTATACTGTTTTATCATGTCATATTTTAATTGTACTACAATTTGGTTAATAACCGTAAATAAACATTCATTCATTCATATCTTTGTCTTCCCTTGATGCTAAAAAAATAATGCATTTGCCCTGAAACTCTCTTGTGTCTTTGAAATATTCAGCAGATTTTTCTGGACTCTGACCTGGGTCCTTGTAAATAGGGCCATATCCTTGGAACACATATTTGGCCCTGAAGGCACATTGAGCCTGTGTTTCTTCCCATTCTCTTTGCCTTGAGGCCTTCCCCCAGGCAAGTGCTCCCCTGGCACCTAAATATTTTCAGGGAAGCCTTCCATGACTCTCCTCTGATTTCCCCCACGTTTTGGCAAAGATTGGGTTTCAAACATCTGAATCAGACACCCACAAAATGCCCCTTCCCCCAGAATTTGCCCTTTAGCAACTGGCTCAGGGAAAAACAATTTTCAGAAAAAGTTGGGAGCTTGCAGAAGAATGACATAAGAAGCTTCTCTACATGTTTTGGTGTCTCTAGATACCTGGGTAGGGCTGTTTGGGTGCATATCTCGAACACCAGAAATCCAATCTTTCCCAAACTTGGAGGAAATGTAAAGAATGGTCGGGGGGAAAACTTCCCTGCACATTCATTGTGTCTAGGTGCCTTGGGGGAGCCACTTTATAGCCCAACAAATGGATCAATCAAAAATCACTAAAAATTCATCAACTTGTATTCCTTGGGGGTATACAAATTGACCAATTAGCAATTCTTGAGTGAATTTTGCAATTCTTTTTAAAATCCGTGCCCATCTCTGCTATGGATGAATATGATGTCTGTCTCCTCCATCTCCATTTTTGCTTTTTCTGCTTTCCTTCCCTTGCAAAGGAAGGCCTCAGATCAATTCATGTCTCTGTAGATCTGTCCCTGTATCCCCTGTTCTCCCCCTCTCTCTCTTCCCTTTTTTAAACAGATGCTTATTACGAGTGTTGTTGATGTAAATGCACATGTTTCCTTGCTATATAGAGCTTTGGCTTCTTTTTCATATTGCTGGCCGGTGCTGAGGGATTATTATTACCCTCAAGAAAGATGAGATGATATGCCAAACCCCAATGGCTGGGGATCTGACCTTGGTTCTTCCTTGCATGTTTCACACAATAAATAATGAGGATTTTTCTCTTTGTTGCAAGTATCCATCTTGGTCTGTGAGACAGTTTGCATGTTTGTGAGATGGATTTTGGACATACTTGGAAAAGCCTGCAATTTACAACCCATTGGGTTTGAAAGAAGGTATGTGTACTTAAAAGCATCGATTCGCCGCAGAATTGATACTTTTGAGCTGTGGTGCTGGAGGAGAGTCTTGAGAGTCCCCTGCACTGCAAGGAGATCAAACCTATCCATCTTGGAAGAAATCAACCCCGAATGTTCACTGGAAGGACAGATTTTGAAGCTGAGGCTGCAGTACTTTGGCCACTTCATGAGGAGAGAGGAGTCCTTGGAAAAGGCAAAGGATTGAAGGCAAAAGGAAAAGAGGACAGCAGAGAATGAGATGGTTGGACGGTGTCATTGATGCAACCAATATGGATTTGACCAAGCTCCGGGAGGCAACGGAAGATAGGAAGGCCTGGCGAGCTCTGGTCCATGGGGTCACAAAGAGTCAGACACGACTGAACGACTGAGCGACAACATGCGTGCTAAAGCACCTCTTTGAATTTATGTCTCATGTGTTCTGTGAGAATGTGTTATATAGGGGTGTGTGCATGTGTGTGATCATAATTTTATCTTCAGGGTTGCTTCTCCCAAGGAGCTATCTGGGAGCACCTTCACTAAGCATGGATGGCTTTTATTTGCCCATGAACCTGGTTGCCTGCTCTGGGAAGAAGCAGAAAAATCAGGCTAATTTAACCCCTTCATCTTCTTCTCCCCCTTTTGGCTACGTCGACTTGGCTTCTTTGCACAGAAAACACTTGCCTTTTAAAGGAGCCTTCCCGTGCTTAGGCCTCTCCTTAGCTGTTTGACACCCACAGGCATGGTGGCCAAGGCTCAGTGTGAGTGTGTGTTTTGTTGTTACAGTCATGACCGACCTTTCGTGACCCCATGTCCATGGAGTTTTCTTGGCAGGAATACTGGAGTGGTTTGCCAGTTCCTACTCCAGGTGCCTACAGCACCTGGTATTCCCTGGTGGTCTCCCATCAGGCGAGATTGGATGTGCTTAGGGCATATAGCTTTTTTGAAACTGATTATGTTTCATTTTAGGTTTGCAGACCTCTTTCCATGCTCACACTGGTTCTGGAGAGCCACAGGGAGAACATAAGAAGATCCATGCTGGATAAGGTTAAGGGCCCATCTAGTCCAGCTTCCTGTATCTCACAGTGGCCCCACCAAATGACTCTGAGATTACACGAGACTATATATCTATCACTCCTCCTCATTCTTTGACTTCATTTTCTTCTTCCAAAATGGGTGCAGGGGACACTTGTCCTTGTGGCAGGAGATACCCCCACCTTCAGTGGCCTGCTGCTGAAGGCTTGTGTTGAGTTTCCTGATCTTGTATTTCCCTTGCTGATGTAAAATGGCAGGATGTGAATCACAGAATCATAGATTTGAAAGAGACCTCAAGGGCCATCTAGTCCAACCCCCTGCCATGCAGGAACCCCCATCACAGTGCTCCCGAGAGATGGCCATCCAGCCTCTGCTTCAAAACCTCCAAAGAAGGAGACTCCACCACCCTCCTTTGGGGCAGCCTATTCCACTGCCAAAACTGTCATGAAATTCTTCCTAATGTTCAAATGGCATCTCTTTTCCTGTAGTTTGAGGCCATTGCCCCAAGTCCTAGTCTCTGAAGCCACGGAAAATAAACCAGTCCCTTCTTCAATGTGACATCCTTTCAAATATTTGCACATGGCTATTTTAATGCAACAGGGACAGCAATGATAAAAATAAATTCTCAAAAAATGTTCTTATTATAGGCTTGGTTTGGACTGGGTTTTTTTTTTCTGGCCATGATTCTTCCTTTTGTCTGGCAGTGTTGGGTCAATTTATCCACTTGTTTGTGTGCCTGAGAATAGACTGACTTAGTACATGAAGGGGGAGGAAGAGGGGGAAACTCTCAATAGGATAATGAAATTACTGATGAGTTGTTGGCAGGTTCAGAGAAGCTTAGTTAATTCTCTTAGCAGGGTGGCTCTTCCTGGAGAATTATTTTCCATTCTGAGAAGGAAGTGTCATCATCACCCGCTGGAGTGATTGAGGATGCTGGACACCTGAACTCGTCATGCAACGATTGACCATGAAAACATAAAAAGCTTTGTACATTATTTGCTGTTATTAGACGAGAGGTAACATCCTGAGCTGCGTAGATGACGAATGAGCAGCGTCAGTGGCACAATGATGGAGTCATGGTTTATGGATCGATGACGCCATTGAAATGAAGTGGGAATTTTTTCACGTCTCATATTCTTGAGTGCTTTTATTTGAATTTGCTTTTTAAAAAGCTGTTTAAAGACAGGAAGTCTGACAAGTTTGAGAGGCCTTGGAAGGTGCATGGAACTTGCTGTACCATAGACGCTTTATGGGGTCTGAGTAGAGATGGGCACGATCCAGTTCATCCTAGTATGTAAAGATAGCAGTACAGGTGCTGCTACTCTGCTTCTCCGCCTCCTCTGGTTTAATCAGCCACTCACCAGGCTCAGCATCCTAGCTTTCTGCACCTCAACTGATTTTCCACTCCCATCAACAACTTACAGTATGTGCCCTCTTGGCTGATCTTCCATTCAGACAAAAGGGGAGGGGGCAGAAAAGTCTGTGCTCTTGTTGGTGACTGGGAGATTGGCCAAGGAAATAGAAGAACCAAGCAAGCTGGGCCTGGTGAGCAGCTGTGTAACTGAGGAGGCAGAGGAGAGGACTGGGACAATCAGAGATGAACCGATTCGTGCCCATCTCTAGAGCCGAGTTCTAAGTTGGGCAATAATTTTATTATTCCCTCCTCCCTTAAAGGTTACAGATAAGGAAAGGTCTCTGCCTGTCTGTCTCTTTGCTTGTTTTCTCTGACTCTTCATCAGACAAGGCTAAGGCAGATTTGGGGATTAAGGCATATCATTTGGAGGGCCAGATGTGATGCCTGTGCCTTATGAGGCCAGACTGTCAACAAAGCAAAGTGGAATTTTAGATTCCACCTGAAATGAAGGTGGCAAAGTCATTCATTTCCAGGGGTCTTCCCTTGCTTGGCTCCCGAAGATCTTACTGTTTCTTTGGCAAAGTCACAGATCACTTCATAGGCTTGGGGCAGAAAAGCACAAAGCAACTGCACAGAATTGTTTTGAGAAGCTGTGTACCTCAAAATGCTGCCAGCCCATTCAAGGAGCTCTTTGTATTCATGCATCACCTCAGTTGTCCCCAGTATGGTGCTCTCCAGAGAGCTGGACTACAACCCCCCCCCCAAAAAAAAATTAAAAGGATGATGGCGAATGAAGTCCATCTGTATTGAATGACACTATGGGAAGCTGCCCTATCTGAAAACCACAAATGCATGAATTGTCCATGTTGGCAAGCAGATCATAGACTAGATTGGGGTTGCTCAGTATTTTCAGTCTCAAGAGTAACATGTGGTTCCAGGGGAGTTGCCAGATCTCAAGGGGCTGGCTAAAGTTTCGGGGCAATGCCACACTTGTCTAGATTTCTGGTTGGGGACACAAATGTGAGGGCAAACAGCACTGGGGAGGATTAATATCTGATTTTTTCCTGTGAGATGGTTTGGAAGCTGGGGCGGCCCTTTGCACTCATGCCCAACTGGTGCTAGGGCTGCCTATGGATTGCATTTGTGCAGGATCTTAGCAGCAAAAAGCCAGGGATGAGAAAAGGGGTATATGAGAGAAAGGGGCCTGTCATGCCATTTGGTGCAAAGCAAGGAATGGAGCATCAGCTTCATGTTGCAGTAATAGGGCAGGCATTGGGGAAGGGGGGTTGAGGCAAACTCCCTGTGAATTGGTTGTGAGTCTTCCACAAGACATGGTGCCATGACAGAAAACAATCTCTCCCCTCCCCTCCCCTCCCCCCTCCAAAAAAAGGGAAGGGTAGGGGGGCGATGAGTCGCAAGTTGAGTCCAAGTCATTGGGTGGGGGAGGCAACCCAAGTCAAGATAGAGATGAGTCACCATCCTTGCTTATGGCTGGTGAGAGAGGAAGCACTACCTGCTGAGAATACTCAGAGAAGTGGTTTCCCATTCTGTTCTTCTGGAACTGTGCCGCTGGCCTAGGGCTACACAGGCTGGCTCTTCTCCCAGGAGGCACAGTGAGAAATTAAACTCCAGCCCTCTGACTCTGGAGGTAGTTACCTGACTCACGAGACAGATATATAAATGTCCATGTTTCAGCATTCGTTTTCCCCAACCAGGAACACATTCTTTGGCAAATGCTCTTGTTAACAGAAGTGGCTTTCTATATACAGTGGTACCCCAACTTAAGAACAGCTCGACATAAGAGCGGGAAAATGTTGGCATTTACTGCTGTCTTACAAATTTTAGATATGGTCTGCTCAACTTACAAATATTTTTTTCACTTTTTTCATTTTTACCTTTTTTTAATTTTTTTAGATAGGTACCCTGACTTAAGAGTAGTTCGACTTAAGAGCATGCATTCGGAATGAATTAAATTCGTAAGTCGAGTTACCACTGTATTTCAGAAACGTGCCATTTCTTTGTACATTGTTGGGTAGCACAGAGTGCTTTTTCCTTGTTCTTTCCTAAAAGCCTGCCGTGTCCAGACCCACACTTAGTGACTTGGATGACCATGTAACTTGTCTAGCTGTAGGGACCATGTCTTTTAATTGGTCATGGGGACAACCAATTGCTTCTGGACGCCATTCAGCAGAATGATTCAGACCAGAGCTAAGATGGTATAAATCAGTATATATGACCTTGGTCGAGCACATTCCCTCCATGCTTCCAGTGGGGGGGGGGATAAATAAATGCATATCAGCCTCTCACAGATGTGCAGAATGTTATACTAGGGAGTTGCTGACAGTGGGAAATAAACTAGAACATCTTGGCTCAGAGCTGAGGTGCACCACTGAGCATTGTACACACACTCACCTTACAAAATAAGGAAGAGCTGAACACACAAAATGGCAACAGCTTTCCCTGAGATGCTGCTCTGTTCTGCATAGGGTGAATTTTGATTAAAAATTCCAGCAAATGGAATCACTGGGCATTATCCATCACCCAGAAGGCTTTTGCAATGAGACTGTAGGCTAGGGAAAGAGAACAGCAAAAGGAGGTTTTAGGGCAGAGGATCCAGGTTTAGAGGTTGAGTCTGAGCTATGGCATACACAAGGCATGCCCACAAAAATGAGAAATCCATTTGCAACTACAAAAGCAACATTAGAATATACCTGAAAAATATGGAAAACTCAGAATTGATGGTAGCTGTTGTAAGGGAGTTTTCATGAATGCATGAAGCATATGCTTGAACCTCATGGCTACACACACACACACACACACACACACACACACACACACACATATACATATATACATACGTGTGTGTGTGTTTTGTCGTTACAGTCGTGGCCGATTCTTCGTGACTCCATGTCCATGGAGTTTTCTTGGCAGGAATACTGGGGTGGTTTGCCAGTTCCTACTCCAGGCACCTACAGCACCTGGTATTCTGTGGTGGTCTCCCATCCAAGTACTAACCAGGGCCAACTCTGCTTAGCTTCTGAAATCAGGCGAGATCGGATGTGTTCAGGGCATCTAGGCAGCTCTACATACATACATACAAACAAACAATATTTCAGGAAATTTTGAAGCCATGGGGGAAAATGGGGGAGGGGGTTTCCCACCATTTCCCCTCAAGGTTTCTGGAAAGTTTACTAAAAATGCATACATTGATTGTTTCACACAGTGGCACAAAATTATAGACCATTTTTCCCACTCCAACAGAATTATGGTACCTCTCATCCAGAGAGGGGAGACAGTTACTACGTGAGTTGGATACTGTACAAAGTCTCTTTGTTGTCCAGAAGGGCAATGAATGGGCAATTTATATGTAGTGGTGCAGAATTAGAAATAATTCTTATAAAGTAAGCAGAAAGGCCGTAAGCAGTGACTGTGTATCAATGGGAAGGGAAATCAGCTGTGTGCTAGATGAGCCTGTTATATAACCTTAAAACTGCAGGAAAGGACCTTATGGATCATCAATTTGAGCTGCTATGGAGGAGGCATAGTGGAGAATCAAACTCCCAACCATATTTAAATCACTGAACTACCCATCAGTTCACTGAGCAATCCAGAAGTTGTGCAGGAACAGCACACTGAGGGTGAGGAGCAACTTCAAGGCTCTGGATGTCCTTAATTGTTCTCTGTCCTTAAATCAGGCATGGTTGTTTGCAGTCATCCTAAGAAAAACAGCAAGCAAAAAACAAATGCAACCACAGGATCATTAAAACCAAAGTAGAACCAAACATGAACGTGAGGAATTAAAAACAGATATAAGCTGGTAAAATAAAGTGGGCAACATCATAAACGATGTGGGCTATGTTGTTTTGGGCTACAATTCCCAGAATTGCTAGCTGAAATTTCAAAAAGTGGAATTGAAATCAAAGATTTCCTACTAAGCTCTACTTGGGAATGAGGTACTCCTTGTGACTAAGCCACTGGACCTTTCACAGGTGGCCTTCCATAGGCAGTCTTCAATTCCCTTGATGGTTTCCAGCTGTGCCCTGGGTGGAGTTCTGGAAGGGAGGGTGAGAAGCCTTAATTTCTAGCTGCAGAGCCTTCTGTTCTTTGCAGCATCTTCCAGAAAGAGGTCTTCTGGAGTATATGCCCTCATCCCTGGCCCTTTGTGTTGCTTGAAGACTTGGCTTCTGTTGTCAACCTTGTGTCAAGTTTTGGAACACCCTTCAAACGGTAAGCCAAGAACTGGCCTGATAAACTGGATCTTCTCTGTGGTTTCACTGCCTGATGTAGAATATGTGCCCTCTTGGCCACCTTCAATGTTCCAGAAGCTCATGGAAATGACACCTTCATTTTTTTTTTAGAGGTAGAACCCAAAATCTATTGGTCCACACCACAAATGTAGGATTGTTGTGACCTGGAAATACTGGATGATTAAGCAGCAGGAGGCATCTTGCTGTTCTAGTTAGAAAGAAGAAAGCACCTCGTACCACCTTAACTGCTTTATTGGCGTAGTACATTTTGGTCTGCTTTATTGACAGCTATTTAAATATCTGCCTGTTCAAGTAACTGACATGCATTGGGAAGGAGACTATAGTCCACATAATAGAATGTGTTATTAAGGGCCTCCAGTTGTCCCAATATTCTCCATGAATGTTTACTAGGTCATTAAAAATAGAGATGGGCACGACTCAGAAAAAAAACTTCGTTTTCGGTTTCGGTTTCGGCTAGGGTCCGATTCGTTTCGTTTCCGTTTTTCGCGAAACTTCGCAAAAATTAGTCGGTTCGTTTTTTCGTTTTTTCGTTATCGTTATACTGGTTTTTTTGGGGGGGTAGCGGGCTCCTGGAGGCACCTCTGTGGGGTGGGTGCCTCCGCCGGCCCGCTATAAAGGAAGGGACAGCAGCAGCAGGCTCCAAGAGACCCCTCAACATGGGGGTCTCCCCTCCTCAACTGCTGCTGCTGCAAAATGGCATGCATAACCATATGGATATGCATACCATTTGCAGGCAGAGTGAGACCTGCTCGAGTACCTGATACCCTGGTACGAGCGTGTCGCCATTTGCAGGCCAGGCAGTGCCACTGCACCTGCTCAAGCACCTTGTCCCACGAGCGGGTCGCACCTGCCATGTCCCACAAAGAAGGGAATCGTACTTGCGTGTGTAGTGCAATGCAAGTAGATCTGGCTATGGGCTAAGGTGGATTAGGGTTAGGGCTAGGGTTAGGCTAATGACGGGTAAGGTTACGGTGGGCTAGTGGGTTGCACCTCTGGGTGCCTCTCTGACCCACTAAGAAGACAGTCTGTGACGTATGGGTAAGGAGTCAAGGATTAGGGTTAGCGGGTTAGGGGGCTAGGGCAGGTTTTAGGGGGCTTTTTGGCACATCCCAGAAGTCTCAGTGGCCAAGTGGCCATGCGATTGGTGAGATGGCTCCAAAAATTTGCATGGTCGTCCCCTCCCACATGGCTGGCCAGGCCACTGGGCCAGCCCATCATTGCACACTGCGCAGGTGTAAATAAAATAAAATAAAATAAAATCAATGGAGGACAGAGGAGGAGAGGAGAGACATTTTGTTGCAAGAAAAAACCCACTGCTACTGTGAAAAATCTGGCAGTTCATACATTTCCGCATGTTTCAGTTGTGCTTTTGTGTTTTTGGACCACGATTTCAAAAACAATATTGCATTCGCCGCCTCATTTTCGATCCCCCGCCTGCACCGCATGGCATGGCGACGAGGCGACTCGAGTCCGGCTGCCCAGGACGGGGGGAGGCGGGACCCCCCCTCCAGACCAGAAACCCCCCCTCCGGTAGGTGCCCTAGTGAGTGCCCTTAGTCAAACAGGCATTTTCCACCTGCTTTTTGGCCCGGGAATGGGTGGGGGCCGGGGAGAGTTTAAAAGTTTTTTCCTGCGCCGTCCGTGCCACTTGCGTTTGCGGCGGCCGTCGGCGTCTTGGCAGAGTGGGCTTTTTGCGAGCCTGCGGCGAGTCCCACCACCAGACCAGAGCAGCCCAGGACGGAGGGGGGGGAGCCGGGACACCCCCCCTCCAGACCAGAAACCCCCCCTCCGGTAGGTGCCCTAGTGAGTGCCCTTAGTCAAACAGGCATTTTCCGCCTGCTTTTTGGCCCGGGAATGGTTGGGGGGGAGACCCGGGGGAGAGTTTAAAAAAGTTTTTTCCTGTGCCGCCCGTGCCGCTTGCTTGTGCTTTGGCGGCCGGCGGCGAGACTGGGCTTTTTGCGGCGGGCGAGTCCCACCACCACACCAGAGCATCCCAGCAGGACGGAGGAGGGGGGGAGGCCGGGCGGGGACCTCCAGAAACCACCCCTCTGGTAGGTGCCCTGAGGCACGGCAGGCATATTTCCGCCTGCTTTTTGGCCGGGAACCGGGCTTTTTAACTTTTAAAAACTTTTTTTCTGTGCCGCTTGGCATCGCGCGCGATCGCGCGATGCAAGTAACGAGCACGACAAATCAGACCAAATTGTTCGTTTGTCGGTTCGAGCTCGAAGTCTGGCGGAGTAATTCCCGTTTCCGTTTCCGTAGAGTAACGGAAACGAGTAACGGAAACGGAAACGGGAATACCGCTAAGTCGTGCCCATCTCTAATTAAAAACATGCTTGTTTGAACTGGATGGTGGGAGATGTGGTGCAGCATATTTAGAGAGTGCCAGGTTAGGGAAGACTGATCTAGTGGGTGATGGGTGAGATGATACTTCTGCACATATTGCCTACATGGTTTATCATCTCACCCACCTCGCTGATCTGGTTTTATATTTTAATTTGCCTCTGTTTTTGCATGTATTTGATTCATTATTTTTGCTTTGCTCTCATATTTAACTATGCTTAATTGGTTAGTTTTTATTTCCATCGATACATTGTACAGTGGACCCTCATATAACAAACAGTTTGTATAACATAAAATTTGTGCAACATAAAAAATTCTGGAGATAGGGGAAATTTGCTTAACAGAATTGTTATAATGAACTCAAGAACCACCAGTAGTGAGCACTTGGACAGGATTACCTAGCCTGTTGTGTAGATGTTTGTGTTTTTAAGGGGGGGTTGGTGGGTGGGGGAATGTTCAGGGATTTTATGTGTGTGTGTTGAAGGGTTCTTCTTTATTTTTATTTTTTTAATGTGTGTGAGAGTGTTTGGAGATTTGTGTGTGTGCGTGTTGAATCTGGTCTCTGGGTGCCTGAATTTCGTTGTATGTGTATACTGTGTATATACACACAATGACAATAAATAAATTATTATTATTATTATTATTAATTGCCTATGTGGCGAATCCGTACAACATAAAAATGGTCGCAATTAGGGATTACTCTGTTTTCAATGCATTCCTATGGGAAACTTGTATAAAGGAAAATTTTGCTTAACATAATTTCATTTGGAATGAATTAATTCCTTTATACAAGGTGCCACTGCATATTGTTTAATTTTATTATTCATTGTGTTGTCCATGTCTTAACTTTTGTAAACCATCCAGAGTGACTCATGGCCGGATGCTATGGAATAATTAATTAATTAAATACATTGTATATAACTGAATTTGCTGATGGATCTCTGGCTCTTGCTAAGCATTTGGGCCTAAAGGGTTCCTGGTCCTTTCCTAATTCTCTGGTCCAGCTTCCCAGCAAAAAAACAAAACAAAAAACAAACAAAAAAACCACACACCCCCCCCAAAAAAACCATTTGCAAATGCATGTGTAACGTCTTTTTAAAATAGATAAATAAATATTCTAGGCCTGTTGTCTGCCCCACTTAGCCAGGAGTTCCCTCTGCTGCTTTTGGAAATTGCATTTTGCAATCACATTGGTTCTGTCTACTCAGATGTTTTGCCGGCATCTGCTGTGAGGCTGATTTAGCTTGATCTGGCAGCTTTGAGAGGACTTGCAGGGACAGGGTTGGGACACGCCGGCTTCATTATGGTGTTCGGTTCCTCCTAAGCTGTACAGGCCGGGAGGGTGGGATGTGTGCATCCTCGTTTGTTACAAGGCATTTGCAGCCAGGTTTCATTTCTAGTGGATGCGCTCACACGGCCCGTGAACCAAGGTTACGGAGAAGGATGTGACACACTTCTGCATTGTTCACCTCCAACTCTCAGGGTTGTGCTTCGTTTGAAGGTGCACATTCGGTGATATAATGATGTCCAAATAGGCTACCATTCCCCAGTGCCTTAATTCTTGGAGAGATGTCCGTTCTTTTTATGGTAATCCAGCTCTAGCGGTGTGAAGAAATCTTGTCATTATCAAAGCCGGCTGTCTCAACAGGTCAGGAAACCTGTGGAGAATTCACTTATTATCCCCGTGAGACTTCTTATCCTCAGGGTGAGAAGGATTTAGCACTTTTCCCAAGGTTTCTGCAATTTGCATGAAATGGATTCGCCCCAAATGACCGACTTTCCATTTGAGGTGGGCACACTTGTGTGTATAGGCACACACTCAGAGAGCACACACAAAAGGGCTGGTAGATTGTAGGCATGGAGCTTTTGTACTTTTGGGTCTACAACCCCCCAGAAGTCTGCAGGAATTCTGCCAGCCAGAATTCTGAGGGCTTTAACAAAAATAAAGAAATAGAGATTAAAAATATTCTCAGGTGTTCGCCAACAACTAAGGAATAAATGCTTCGTGTATGAGGTAATGAGTATTTATGAAATTAGAGGAAGTGGTTCAGAGAGGCTTAGCTGTGAGCGAGTTTCAAGGCGTCAGATATTCAGTACAGTAGTAGGACCCCAGTATCTGCTGGGGATTGGTTCCAGGCCTTCTCGTGGATAATGAAAACTGTGGATAAGAGAGAACACCTGCTCACCCACCCCCAAACTGCTGTTTCCTGACAGTAGCTTGCTTTATGACTGCTGTTTTGAGACAGTAGCTTGCTTTATGGCTGCTGTTTGAGATAGTAGCTTGCTTTACAGATGCTATTTGTGACAATAGGTTGCTTTACAGCTGCTGTTTGTGACAATAGCTTGCTTTACAGCTTGCTTTGTGGCTGCTGGAATATTTAATTTGAATCAGTGGATACAGGGGTCCTACTGTAGTTTCCTGAGTCTAAAGGGCAGGGAGATTTTGTGTGAAGGGGTTTCAGGGAGGACACCACCACTGAAGATTTTCTGAAGGAGGAGCAAAGCTGAACTTGAATACACTGTTCTCTTTGGCCATGAACTGAAGCTCCTGATGTCACTGATACCCAAAGGCAAGCCAGAATGGCGTCTGAACTACTTTCATTTTTACCAGTATGTATAACTTTCCTCCCTCTTTTAGAAGCCCGTATGACAATCTTCTTCACTTTTTTAGTCAGTACTAGAGACCTGTGGGCGAGGGGTTAATTTCTCATGCCAGCTCTTCACACATGCCTTGCTGAGTGTACGCTATTCAGGATTTGGAAGCAAAGATGGGCAATCCACCCATTGCTTGCGCTCAGTTGGCTCAGAAACATGCCGAGTCATTTCTCATCTGATGCAATAATCAGGAAATGGCTGTGTTAATTTCTGAGTCTACCCAAATCTCTCGTTAAGCATCCCAGAGGCCAGGATGCCAAAGGATGGTTTCCCATAGCTAGGGGAGAGGTGTGAGAGGTCTGAGCTGCCAGGTGTAGCGCTAACACTTCTGGTTGTATTTATTAAATTATTCCGAGGAATTCTATGACTCCTCACTTCACCTTTTTTTCCTGAGGAGGTAAAAAAAGAAGAAGGTTCAAGAGAAAAACAAGGGAGAACTCTGTGTCTACAAACAGAATTGTGCAGGAAGACCAACCTCAGTGTCAGCAGGGCTGGTTGAGGAGAAATTTCATTTCAGGGTGTGAAGTAGCTGTTAACACCTTGCACTCCTGCCTCCAACCATTCCCAGCCTGCAATGAAATTGTGTCTCTGCACCGAGATGTGTTTGCCTGCCCAGAACTCCAAGGAATTCAGCCATTCTCTGAGACATTGGCTGGCATTCCGAGACCTGTTCTTGGTAGAATCAGCCTGTCCTAGAAATATTTCCAGGTTAGACTTTTCCTGGCCAGAATCATCAAGAGGACTGTTATTCCCCGTGGATGTTACTGCTGTGCCACCCTTTGGCTGTCTCTCAATGGAGGAGGAGCCCATAGACTCTGCAGAGGTTTTAGATGCTGTGATGCATCCTTAAATGCTTGTTTAAGAGGAAGAACCTTGGTGTTGCTAGGCAACCGTGCCACTCTAGAGGACTCAAAACTGCCCCTCATCCGATGGTCAAGTCAATCAGATACATTTTGTAATCCCCTGTGTCCTGAAAAGGAGCAGTTCCCTGGAGGTGCAGGGTCTACCCTTGTCTTTTTTTATTATTTTTAAGTGAATTGCTTGGAATGATTTTAGGGAGAACAAGAGAAGCACACACACAGGTGTGTGCTGACATTGCAGGAGTCCAGGATGCAAAATCCAGCCCGTAATCTGAAGACAGGTTGGCACGGGATTGGTTCAGATACAAACCCCTCTCAGTATCTAACACAGACCAAGGGGAACTTGAGTGATAAACCTTTCAGAGGCTTTATCTTGTCTCCTTCCCTGCCCGTGTTTGAAAGGCAGAATCGGATGATCAAAACTCTTGTCTGAACCACTATCAACTCAAACCAGATTATTTAGTGAGGATTCAGCCTCACCCCACCCCACCCCCCGGGGGCTCTTTCATCTTGTTCTTCTGCCTTCTGACTGGTCTCATCACCATCCAGTATGATACAAACGGCCGCCTATTATTGCTGATAAAGAATATATTGCCTTCCACATTGTCAGCTCTGAGGAAAATTTGATTTTTTTTCCTCTCCCTGCTCTTCTCCCTCCCCCTGTGCTAAGCGATTCTTCTTTTGGACATATTCATCTGGAAAATGTCTCTTAGCTGGGATCGTAAATGCAAAAATTATTCCAGTACTGTAGATTGATTGGAAGTGTATGAGGCACTGTTTCTTTCTTTTTCTTTTTTCATTTGTTCCTGTGCATTGCACCCTCTGTGTGCTCATTGTTTTCCATCCTTGGCGGCGGCTGCTGCTTAGACCCTGCTCTTTATATCAGCCTTTCCAGGGAATGGCTCGTGATAATGATGAGGAGACACATAAAATCAAATCTCAAAACAAAATGATTACCGAGCAGCAATGAAAGGAGACAGTTTAAAAACACCAACAGCCAAATGAAAAGTAGAAAAGAGCAATTGAAAGTTGAACATCATATATCCAGTACACATGCAAGCTGTTTATGAGGTCTTTAGCAACAACTGAAAACTTAAATGTCTTGACATGATACACTTCTATTGGCATGGTACCATCTTTGATTCACGTGCTAAGAGAGTCGGAATCTATCAAAAATGGAAGGCCATAGCTTCCCTGGACTAGACGTCCCTAAACTAGATGACTCTTCCCCAAGCCTTTTAGGTCTTTAAAGGCTAGAATCTCTTTGCCAAGTATGAATTTTGGCTATAAAAACCTCTAACTACACAGCAAAGTGCAGAGCCTTATAGAGAAGTATCTTAAAGTCTTTCCAGAGTAGACCACCCCCTATTGGTTCATCTCATCAACTAGCACTTAAAGTCTCAATAACTCTATCTGAGACATTGGTAAGAGAAAGAATAAAGATTCCATTTACTCAGTTCTAAACAGATCAGAAGCAAGCAACATGTTGCAGAAAAGTGTTCGATTATGAGAAATGACAACATCTATCACATTATATCATGCTAACTGAATACTGACCAAAAAGGAGCAAGAAAAAGACTCTTAAGCAGAGAGGTGTAGCCCTCTTCAAAATCTGTGGCAGAGAGGGAACAATTGGTTGCTACTGGATTGATTGACCAAAGAGCCATACATCAGAATACAAGATGGAACTTTGTAAAATTTGATCCTCAGATAATAACCTGCTGGCTCCGTGTTGGAATGGCTGAGTTTTCAAGATGGTTTTTTAAATTAGTAGTCAGGGAGTTTGTTTATTTTATTTATTTATTAGACTTGTATACTGCGCCATCTGGCATCAAATGCCACTCCAGGCTGTTTACAGGGGTTGATGGCAACTAGACTTCTTTTCTTGTGGGATCAAAACATTTGGCTACTCATCAGAATGAAAGAGCTACTTGGATGGGTAGTGAAACGTTTCACTCCTAAGCAAATAAATCCAGTTGCATTATTCAACTCCCATATAACCTCACCTGGATGACTGAGAATGTCCACAGACTTAATTAGTATTTCTGAGCAGAGAGTGCTGCAGTAATCCAGCCTAAAGGGAAGTAGGGCATTAATAACTTGAGTTAGCTTTGTCTTCTTCTGAAAATGCTATAATGGTCAAATTAGTTGCAACTGTTCAAAAACCTCCATTGTCAGTACAACCAACTGAATATCCAAGGAAAGCATACATATTGACTATGGCAGAGTACACAGGGGCTGAAATATCTGTCCGCTTTCAAATAAATTACCTGAATGAGGGTGTTTCAAAACTACATAACAATGATTCCTAGCATCCCACGGGAAGCACCTCTCCAAAAGTGCAAGGATTGTGCCCTATCTTCATGAGGAATTGGACGCTTCTTGAGACCCCGGGGGAAAGGTGTGTTTTTTGCTGTGCTTTTTTAAACCCAGCAGAATGGATAAGGGCCAAGTGTCAACCTACAGCTCTGAAATTCCCAGGAGGTTTGTCTACACTCAGCCTGAGAGAAAACAGGTCAGAAAATATATGCTTTACCATGTGAATGGAATTTACAGTGGGACCCCGGTATCTGCTGGGGATTAGTTCCAGGCCTTCCCATGGATAATGAAAACCGTGAATAAGAGAGAATGCCTGCCCACCCACCCCAAACTGCTTTTTCCTGACAGTAGCTTGCTTTATGACTTCTGTTTGTGACAGTAGCTTGCTATTTATGACAATAGCTTGCTTTGCAGCTGTTGTTTGTAACAACAGCTTGCTTTGTGGCTGCTGAATTATTTATTTTTTTCCTCTGCCAACTGTGGATAATGAATCAGTGGATACGGAGGTCCTCCTGTTGAATCTGCAGCAGGCTATTCTTGCTGTATGCTTCTGAGCCTCAGAATCATTCTCAATAAAGAGTCCAGCAGGAGAGAGATCCAGGAAAAATACTGCTTTTATTGGGCCCAATAAATAGAAGAGTAGGCAAACATCCCACCCAGGACAGTATTGAGATGTTCCGCCCCGAAGACAAAAGGGAGACACATTTTATTCCTTCTCTTTCCCTCCCCCCCCCCAGGTAGCGCCTCCCCTGGGGCGGGCAGGGGCAGTCTTCCCAAGTGTCCAATCGGTGTGGTCCAGGGGGCTGTCCGGAGGCGGTTCTGGGCGATCAGGGGATGTCCCTGATGGGCTGGAACCGGATACCTGTCCAGGTGTTACTAAACCAAATCTGTTCTTTAATTGGGCCATCAGGGTGTGACAATGGGAAAGGCGGAACAGGGCATTGTCCTTTGGTCCAGGTAAACTTGAGAAGATTGGAAAGTCAATGGGGGCCCCGAGAGAGTCAATATGGGAATCAATGGTGAGGTTGGAAAGCTGATGAGATAAGCCTGGGGCTGCTAAACAGTCCTTGGTGAGTGTTGAAGGAAAACAATAGAGAGCCCCCACGCTGTGGCTTAATCTGGAAAACAGCTGCAGAAGGCGATGTGTTGGAATTTTGATGAAGAATGGAGTCTTGCTTCTGGCAGATGTGACCGCCTTGTGGAAGTTGCCATGATGTCTTCTTCCTTTGCCATAACCCCCTTGTCCCAGTTTTCCGGGAAAGGAGCCATTAGGTAGAGAAGGAACACATTGAAAGCACATCCAGGGAAGAGGGGCCGAAGGGAGGAGAACAAGAGGGAGGGAGAATGGAAGAGAGGGAGGAGAGAGAGAGAGAGAGAGAGAGAGAGAGAGAGAAGGGGGTGCTGAGGTTGGCTGAGGTCAGAGACCTGGGCCAGTGTAGGCAAATGGATATGATGGAGGTAAGCTTCCCAGAGGGAAGGGGGGGCTGGCTGTGGCCAAAAGCCAGGGTTCATATAGATAGAGGGGCAATGGATGTACCTTTGAGAGTAAAAGGCTGTCCCTGGGGGTTGATCTGTGGCCATCACCCCATGAGCCATGACCACAGTAGCGATGAACTGCCAATTCAGGGGGATTCAACCTGAATTGTGTGTTTGGCTCTTTTGAATGTCCTGGAAATGAATTATTTTATCTTGGCCCAACAAGAAATGTTTTGGGAGGGGTCTCGGGACCCCCCAAAAGCATATCTGAGAATTTCACTATGCCCAATTATGACTTAACACTCCTGTACCATGACTGTGTTGAATTTTGCTTCTGTACCAAAAGTGGAAAGTGAAAGGGGGGGGGGAGGTGCCAAGGCAAGACTGCCATTGAGCATTAAGACAGAAAACATGATTGCAGGCGAACTGCACAACATTAGTGTTGGCAATGAAGAAACCGAAATAGAGATTTTTGTATAGCTTGGTTCAATCAGCAGTCCGAATGGCTGCAGATGGGAAATCAGAAGGAGGCTGGGAAAGGCAGCAATGAAAGAAGAAAAAAAGACTCTCGAGTATTAATAAGGAAGTGTCACCGCCGGATACTAAGGCCAAGATAATTCACACTCTTGTATTTCTAATCATCAGGTGTGGGTGTGAAAGATGGACAGTAAAGAAAACTGACGGGAAGAAAAAAAATGTTTCATTTGAAATGTGCTGAGGATAATTTTGCCTAAGGGCGCGGACTTACCATAGTTTTCTGCGTATATAAATTTCATGCGTATTTGGGGGGGGTCACATGGTTTTTAATGTGTAGTTAGTGTCCTCCCTTCTGCGTCGTATTTTCCTATTCTGGTCCCATCTCTACCTGTCTACTTTCCCTTCTTTCCAGCTCTACTTTCCAAGCCTCCATGGTGTTTAACCTTGGGAAGCTGCCAAAAAAGGGGGACAACAGATTTTACTGCATATTTTCTGGGTCCTGTTGTGGTTACAGAAGCAAATAAGTAAGCATTTTCGAGCAAAGTTTCTAAATCAAGCCCCTGGCGGTGGTTTAGGAAACTTTGCTGAAACTGCTGTTCGAGGGGCGTGGTCGGCCGGGACCGGAATTTACTTCTCTTTGCAGTTAGCATGCAATCTTTTTTTGCACAGTGCACCACCGGGAAACTATGCAGAAAACGCTGGTAGGACCGCAGCCTAAGCCTCAAACAGCCAGAAAGACAAACAAGTGGATCCTAGATCAAATCAAGACTCCGCTCTCTCTGGAGGCAAAATAACTGTTGAAATTGAAGCTGTCCTACTTTAGGCACCTTATGAGAAAGCAGGGTGCTCTGGAAAAAGACAATAATGCTGGGAAAGCTAGAAGGCAGGAGGACAAGAGGAGGACCAAAAACATGATGGGATGACTTCCTAAAGGAAGCCATGGGCCTGAGTCTACAAGAGCTGAGGAGGCAGGCTTTTGGGGAGATTGCCCATTCATAGGGTTGCCATGAGTCAGATGGCACAGAGTGATGCCTGCCAATCAAAAGTGGGATTCAGGCTGGGTGATCTTGTCTTCAAAGGGGTTAGCGGTGATTTGATCACAGCCGAATACCCAGGATTCCACCAGCTCAGTTTGTAGGCTGCAGCGTAATAGGTTTTTCTCCACCCGAAATGGTTCAATTGGGTGACATTTTGTGGATGGGAGTATAATAGTCACACTTGGTTGCGCTTGACACTGCATAGTCTCTAATGTTGGTTCAGAGATGCGTTCTGAGTTTTCTGACACTTACGCCAGGCACATATATTATACCCTTTGGCAGCCGGCAGTACCCTAACTTGGTTCAGGAGCACATCACTGCACCGTGAAATAACCTTTGAGAAATTATTGCTCTGTTATTCCGAGCTGTCAACTTGCATAACACTTTGTGGATTTTTAAAAAGGCAAGCCAATAACATTTTCATTATCCAGAAATAAGATGCTTAACTAATGATAAGGATCTGTAATGGATGCACCTGCCTTCTCAGCAGTGGCAGAGGAAAGGATTTTCAGAATTTAGTGAAGAGCAGTCAGAGAGGCATTAGAAAACTCATCTCCTGTAAGGAGGTGTCATTGGACTCCATGACCAAGATCATCCCACCTTCATCCATGGTAGAAATGTGGAGACTCTCCTATTTTAAGCACTCTATGAGAAGGCAATCATGCTGGGAAGGGTAGCAGACAACAGGAAAAGAGGAAGACTAAATACAAGAGGGACTCTCTAAAGGAAGCCACCGGCTTGAGTTTGCAAGAGCCGGGCCGGGCAGTGGAGGACAGGTCGTTTTTGTGATTGCTCATTCATGGGGCCATCATAAATCAAAGGGGATTTAACAGCCCACAATAACAACCAGGGTTTTGCACCCTAGACATTGCCTAGAATCTTCCAGGTAGACTGCTGGGACAGAGAGCAGGGAAACCAATTGGAAGAAAAGAGAGATCTGCACTAGGGATGGGCACAAACGTTTTGTTTCATTTCATACAATTTTTAAAAAAATTCATACGAAATGAAATGAAACAGCTCCCCCGGGTCCTAGAGGCACCAGATTTGGTGCCCGGGACTCCGGGAGCCGTTTTTAAAGGGCTCCTTCTGAGCTGTTATTGGCTGGACCCCTTTAAAACTGGTCCAGTCGGCACCAGGGGGTTCTCCTGGTGCCGACTGGGCCAGTTTTAAAGGGCTCCAGCCATTGTTTTCAGCAGCAGCCCTCTGAAAACAGTCAGGTAGGCATTTCTGTGCAATCACACTGCCTAACCAACTGTTTTCTGAGGGCTCCTGCCAAGCTGTCAATGGCTGGACCCCTTTAAACCTTGCCCAGTTGGTACCAGAGGGTCTCCCTGGTGCCCAATGGGCCACTTGACAGCTCAGCTGGAGCCCTCACAAAACGATGGAACAAAACAGTTCATTTCAATGAAGAAAAATGACCATTTCATTTCATCTGTAACGAAATTCTGCTTCCTCGTTTCATTTTGTTTTGTTTCATTATGTAACAAAACAACGAAACAGCATTTTGTTTTTCATTTCCTGCCCGTCCCTAATCTGAACAAAAACTAAGCAGGAAGGAGCGCTCTCACTGCTTGCTAGAAGTTGCCATAGGAAGAGATGTGTTTAAAATTAAAGGCTGGGAGGAATAACTGGTTAATGCTATTGAAAAAGAGAATTGCTCCAGTCCAGAAAAGCTTCTCCACTGGGTGTCTTTTGAATTGTTCACGTTGTTCCTGGGGAAGTGAACAACACATCATTAGAGGAGGTGTTGGTGTGTCTCTGCTTGAGTCACTGATCTAGCAGAAGCAGATGTATGGAGTATCCGAAACACCAGAGATTGTTTTGCTTTACGTGGAATGCCTTGTTGCTTCCTTTGCAGGTGATAATAAAATGTCATATTCCAGGTGTGCCCGTGAAATGCAGTCCATCTGGGAATTCACATAAAGGGGGTGTGATGAGGTGCTCCGCTTGTGAGTAATTTTAGGATTATCCCAGATGGAATTGTGGGGTTTCATGTGGGTTCATGTTTTCCACTGCTAGTTCTTTGCTTTAAAAAGGGCATATGAACTAAACACCATGGACAAGTGCTGAGTCATTTTGAGATGACCTTGGAAAACAAAACACACTCTGTTCTCAGCCAAGCAGCTTTATTGGACCCTTGCATTTTAAAATGCCCAGTATCTGCAAGCTACAAGTGAGGTGGGGGTGATGATCCCTCCAGAGGATGCTTGCTAAATCTTAATATTACGAATTACGATTGATGCAGTTCAAGACTGTTGTTTTGTAAGCCATCTGAGAAGCACACAGACCCATTACATCACTTTAGAACTATCAGCACAACTCCCACGGTCCTTTATTGTTGGCCAGTGGCCATATAGGCTTGGAATTCTGGGAGTTGCCACCTGAAACATAAGGAGGGCCGAAGGTTCCCCACCACTGTTGTAGAATCATCTGCTGTCTAGAAAATGTCTTTTCTGCATCAAGAGATCAGTGAATGGCTGCCAGTGTTTGCTTGTTTATGTTATGTGCTATGCAGTTGTGTCTGACTTATAGCAGAGAGTTTTCAAGGCAAAAAACTGCTCCCCCATAGGAGTTCCCAAGACTGAGTGGGGATATGAACCCAGACATCATGAGTGGTAGGTTAATTAATAATTTTGTGGAAGAAGGAATGTGCAAGTGCATGTTGTTATGCTCATAAGAACAGAAGAACAGCCTTGCTGGAACAGGCCACAGCCCATCCAGTCCAGCATTCTGTCTCACACAGTGGCTCATCATTTGCTTCAGGGTATTCCCAAGCAGCTGTCTTCACCTGCTTATGATTCCCTGCAAATGCTCACTGTTTTCCTGCTGGCTTCCTTTCTGCCTGCCCTAAATAATGTTTAGGACCATGTGAGTATGGGAATCTAGATTCAAATTTCTAAAATAATAGGGTTTCTTTTAATGTTAGGCTTATCTGGTCTCAGGTTGTGGTGTGGTGTAAATTTGGGAACGGTGATGACAGTCTTCATAGCTGCTAAGGGGGGTGTGTGTCTAAAACTGCAAGGTGCTTGAAATGCCCTTGTCAACAAACAAGAAGTGGGTCTTTTGTACAGCTAATGGTTCTTATTTGTCCTTTGAAGATTCTCAGATATTTTGCATTACAGTGGGGGACAGCTGGCAATAAAATGTGATTCCTATGAAAATCTATTTCTCTCCTAGCTACTGAGAGGAAAGTGGCTAAGCTCAGAGAGACCAGGGTACTCCAAGAAGAGAGGTTATTTCTGGTACTCAGAAACTCACATTTGCTTTGTTTAGGTTCTGCTTCCATTATCTCATTAGTAGACATGGGCAAGACATGGCGAAATTCTCGTTTCCGTTCCCGTTCCTCATTTCCATTACGCAACGAAACGAAGAACGACAATTACTCTGCCAGAACTCGAACTCGAACTGACTAAAGAAAAATTGGGTCTGATTTGTCGTTGTGGTTCCTGGCATCGCGCGGTGATCGCGCGATGCCAAGCGGCACAGAAAAAAAGTTTTAAAAATTAAAAAAAAAAACCCGATTCCCGGCTAAAAAAGCAGGCGAAAATATGCCTGCCTGAGGGCACCTACCAGAGGGTGGTTTCTAGGGGGGGGTGTCCCCACTCCAGCCTTCCCCCTCCCCCGTCCTGGGCTGCTGGTACCAGGCTGGGAGGGGGCATCCTCGGCGGCGTCTCCATTTGCTATGCGGTGTGGGAGGATCCAAAATGGCGACCGCATTTTTTTTTTAAATCATGGTCCAAAAACCCACCAAAGCACCACAGAAACATGCGAAAATTAGCTATTTTATATACCTGATTTTTTATAGTAGCAGCAGTGGGTTTTTCTTGCAACAAAACGTCTCCATTGATTTTATTTTATTTTTATTTTTATTTTTTTTACACGTGCACAAGGATGGGCTGGCCATGGGATGGGACCATGCAAATTTTTGGACCCATTCCACCAATCACATGGCCAGGTTTTGACTGACACTTCTGGATGTGCCAGAGGCTATAAAAAGGCGAGGCACTCTGAGAACACTCACAGTCCGGGTTTGGAGTGGGTGTGAGAGGGCTGTGTAGCTGGCTGTTGTGCTAGACTAGTCTCGATTTTGTGGAGCCTTTAGATTTCAGTTAGGCAGGCAGGGAGGGGAGGGATTCAATTGAATTTTTAGGAAATATTTCATTCCCTGTCTGCTGTGGGGAATAGCAACGCAGTTTATTCCTTTATGCTCCTGCAGTTTGTCAGGATTTTTTTTCTGATATTGGTTTAGGCTTGACTGGGGGAGAGGTGTGGATTTATTTTGAAAATATATATTGAATATACTACCATTCCAAATCCATATTTATTTTCTATTTTAAAAAGTTCATTTTCATTTCATTGCTAGCAGTTTTCTATTCTCTCCTCTCCTTTTTGTGTGAGAGAGAGGGGATTTATTTCATTTAGTGCTTCAAGTTCAAAGGGGAGGTTTTTGGGAGGCTTGGTGTGGAGTGGATTTATTTTAAAAATATATTGAATATACTACAATTTATTTTCTATTTTCAAAAGTTCATTTTCATTTGCTTGGGGGGGCTGGCAACAAGTTCCTTTACCCTGCCTCCAGCACAGTGCACTGCTGTGGGTTCTGGGAATAGCAAGCCTAGCAGTTTTCTCCATCTCCTCCTCTCCTTTTTGTGAGAGAGAGAGGATTTATTTCATTTAGTGCTTCAAGTTCAAAGGGGAGGTTTTTGGGAGGTGAGGTGTGGATTTATTTTATAAATATATACTAGCCTAGTATATTTTAGATTTCCCCAACCAGTGCACGCAAACACATTTGTTGGCATTGGCAAGCCAAGGGCTCCTCTGAGGGAGAATATTTTACATTTTAGAAATACATTACAATATTATTTGTGTACACTTTACTTTTACTTGCATTGTTTGTTTGCTAAACTTTTTGTGAGGACACTGCAGTTAAACAGCACAGGCCCATTCTGATATCAGACAGCCACCTTATTAACAGACTTGGGGTTCCATCCATCCTACTCCAACACTGTTTACTTTGTTTGTTTATTATCATTGTGCAATACATTAATTTACAAGCCACACCTTTTGCGTGTGCATTGCCCTCTGAGTCTGAGATCTGCCTTTCTAACAGACTTGGGGTTCCAGCTTCAGTTTACTTTTGTTTACTTTTCCTTCATATTACTGCTGTACAACACACTCTGCCAGGTGCCAGGCGTGCACAAACTACTCTGTCCTGTACTAGTAGTGTGCTTGCTCGTTCATTTATTTACAAGGCACACCCTTGGTGGGTGCCAGCGCAAGTTTACTTTGCTCACAGTGTACAACACAGTACTACTCCTGTACTAGTGTGCTTGCTCGTTCATTTATTTACAACTTACAAGGCACACCCTTGGTAGGTGCCAGCGCAAGTTTACTTTGCTCACTTGTCCTACTGTACAACACAGTGCCATTATTATTTTCTAATACTTTGAGAAATGAAAAAAATGAGGAGGGGTGGCACAGCCAGAGGGAAGTGGAGGGGGACCCCCACTAAGATAAATCGGGCCGCATTTCTGAAGGAAGGCACAGGAAGTAGTGCAGATAGTAGTCCCTCGCCAAGCAGCTCCACAACCAGTACCGTACCATCCTCTGTCACTGAGGGAAGCATGGATGAGGCGATAAAAATCCCTTCATCACCGATACTTGACTCCTCCCTCCTTTATCAGGAAGAAGACGAGGACTCGGAGTCGGAAATGGCATCAGAATCAGAAACAGGCACTTTGAATCTAGAGGTTCCAGATTCTGAGGACTTGATGGCAGGAACTGATGAAAGGCAGGCTTCAGACAGTGATGGAAGGAGCAGCCCTCCTTCCTCCCAGAGTACCACCAGTGACAGAAGTAGTACTCTACTTTCCAGGCAGGGCACAGGCCATACCACCACCACAGCAGCGGCAGCAGGCAATACCACAGGGGCCGGTACTTTCACTAAGCCATGCGGGTGTCTCTGGGAGCATTTTGAGAACAGCCCGGAAGATCAAAGGATGGCGGTGTGCAAGATATGCGGGGGGGGTGCGCAGGGGGAATGACCCCAAACACTTCTCCTCAAGTGGGTTGCGCAGCCACCTGATGTGAAAGCACCCTGGGACTCTGCCTGGAACCCTGTCAGGCCCTGGTTCCTCAGGGAGGAAGAGAGTGGAAGAAGGGTTAGGGAAAGAAAAACACAGCTCCGCTAGTGCTGAGAGTGGGAAGAGGCAGGCCACTCTGCTGGAAGTGGCGCCGTTGTGTGGGAGTTTTGTCAGCCAGCGAAATAGGGCTAAGGCACAGGAGACCACCACTCGCGTGGTGGGTGAAATGGTGGCCATGAACGGGTTGCCCCTCTCCTTTGTGGAGTCATCAGGCTTCAGGTACCTGATGAAGCACGTGGCTCCATGGTACGAGCCTCCATCCCGGCGCACCTTCAGCAGGCGGGTGATTCCCTCCCTTTTTGAGTCCGTCAGGGACATGATCCGGGCCCTGCTGTAGGCGGCCAGAGGAAGGAAGATCCACTTCACTTCCGACCTCTGGACCAGTGGGCACCACGAATACCTCTCTCTGACAGCTCATTGGTGGCAACCCAAGGATGTCCTGGAGCCCAGGACATCCCAAGAACAGCTGCAGGGGGAGCCACAAGGCAGCACCCCAAGAGGGTATAGGGTGGTGCTTCTCCAGGCACAAAGCATGGAGGACAACGCCACAGGGTTCAACATTTCAGAAGTCCTCAAGACAGCATGCGAGAGTGGGGATTGGGGACCGAGGGGCAGGTCAATCTCTGATTCATGGTTACTGACGCGGGCCGTAACATGACCAACGCGGTTGAAAGGGCAGGGTTGCAGGGCATCGTGTGTGCAGCACACAAACTGCATCTGGTGGTGGTCAATGCCATTGGGGTGGGAGCACCGAAGGACTCCTGGGGTGAGGGGACCCATGAGACCAAGGCCTTGCTGGACAAGTGCCGGAAAATCGTCCGGCACTTCTCTTGCAGTGTCAAGGCATCCAGGATGATGTGTGATAGGCAGGCGGAGACGGGCCGACCAGAGCACGTCCTGATCCAGGACGTGACCACCCGGTGGAACTCCACCTACGAAATGGTCAAGTGCCTGGTGAAGCAGAGGGAAGTGGTGGAATACGTCATGTCAACCCCCCCCCCCAGTCCTGCATGAGGGGAGGGATATGGGCATTGGTGCTACCGAGTGGCTCGCCCTCTCCCAGATGGCGGGTATCCTGCAGCCTTTTGAGGAGACCACCCACGCCCTCAGCAGCTACAGCGCCAGCCTGGGCCACGTACTCCCCCTGCTCAATGCCCTTCGCCAACGCCTAGAGGCCAGTATCCGGGAAGAAGACAATCTTCTCCCAAAGAGCAGGGCCTTGGCAGACAGGCTGCTGACCGGCGTGGATACCCGCCTTGGCCCACTAAGAAGGGAAAAGGCGTACCAGCTGGCATGCCTGTGCGACCCTCGCGTCAAGGGTTCCCTGGCGGGCAGCGCTGCCGACCTGAAATCCTGGAAGATGGAGCTATGCCGTCAAGTCAGGGCTCTCTCCAATCAGGGCCAGGCGTTTCCGAGGGCGCACGGAAGCCAGAGTGATGCAGAAGAGGAATCCTCGCAAGGATCCTCATCCTTCTGTACTCCAGGAGCGTACGCCCAGAGACCAGGTTCCGTACCAGCAGCCAACTACCTGGCCTCTGCCCTAGCCATGGCAGTCTCCTCCTCAGTGGAGGCAAGGGAGGAAGAAGAACCGGACCCCGCTCTGACCATGGTGAAGGAGTACATGGCCGAGCCCCTCCAACCCCTCACCTTGGACCCACTCCACTACTGAGCCAGAAAGGCAGACCTCTGGCCCGCTCTTTCGACTCTGGCGTTGGACCTCTTGTCCATCCCACCCACCAGTGTCCAGAGTGAGTGTGTCTTCTCCCACATGGGAGATGTCCTGAGGCCGTGCCGCTCTCGCCTGGACCCGGAGACCGTGGAAAGGTTGATTTCATCCGCTTCAACCTTTCCACTTTGGGATTACCCCAACACTCCAAGACCTAAGTCTCAAGTTGTTCTGCCATGGGTTCCTTCCAAATGGGCCTCCCTTGCCCTAACATCAACTACCAGGGCAACACTTATGCCTGTCCGCCTGCCTGCCTGCCTACAAGCCTGCCTGCCTGGCTGGCCCTATGACTACCTGCCTAGTGCCTAAATGCCTGCTTGCCTGCCTGACTGACTGACTGACTGACTGACTGACTGACTGACTGACTGTATTCACACACACACAATTGGAAGGGTCTGTATTAGCCCAATTTTTGCAGGCCTTGCCTGGGTCCAAACCAGCAAGGACCATTCTCAAAGTTTCATTTGGAGGGGTCTGTATTGGCCCAATTTTTGCAGCCCTTGCCTGGGTCCAAACCAGCAAGGACCACTCAAAGTGTCATTTGAAAGGGTCTGTAATCTGTATTGGCCCAATGTTTCCCCGTTGGCCATGGCTGGTCTAAGTGAGACCCTAAAACCTGCCTTCATTGGTGCTTCCCTCCCTTCCCTGGGGTTTAGGCGCCAAACTGCTTACAAAGTGGTCAGGAAGCATTTAAACAAAAACCTACCTCAAAGACTGAGTAGCAGGGGGCTAGCTCTCCTCCTTACAGCCTTAAAGATAAAGAAATAGCCCAGTTCTTCTGCTTCCACTCTGTCTCCTTGACGAAACCCGGTCTCCTGGGGTGGAGAGAGAAACTCTGCCTCCCAAGGCAGAAACAATCCTCCCTTCTGGCACTTTGGCTTTGTGCCTTCCCAATCCCTAGCCTGGGTGGCTGGTATCCTGCAAGCCTGCCTAGCCTACTGCCTAGCCTACATACCTGTAAGCCAGACTGCCTGCTTTCCTGCCTTCCCGGCCCTCTGCCAACCTGCCTGCCTGTCAGACTCCAGTCCCGTCTTTGAGCATGCCTTCTAGGTGCTTCTCCTTCAACCTCCTCTAGTCTGCCGTTCTGGCCTCCCCTACTTTGTCGTCTGGGCTGGTCTGTGACCCACTAAGAAGGGCTGTGGCTTTGTGGTCTGTCTCCTTGGGATATTCCACATGGTGGCAAACTGGCAAGGCAATGATCACCCGAGAGGGGAACTCAATCAGGAATACTGGGAAGGGGGTTAGGGTTAGGGTTAGGGGGGATGTTTGCGCCTCCGCTACTCTATCCTCTGGGCTGTAGAACACTGTGACTCACTAAGAAGGGCTGGAGTGGAATGTACCTGCGCATACTGTTTGTATACTGTACTGCACAATAACCGTGTGTTGTCCGTTTCTTAGAAATAGAAGAGCCTGTCACAAAGGAAGTTCCAGGGTGGGTTCAAGGTGGATCTGTGTGAGTCTGTATGACTCATTAAGAAGGGCATTGCCCTTGCCTAGCAGTTTGCTATTTGCCGTAACAGCACATGGGAAGGAAGAGTCAGTCAGAACTCTTCCTTGCTGTCCTTTTGGCAGCATCAAGACTCAGGCCTTTGTGTCTCTGACTCTCCGCCACTCTGCCCTCTGGGCTGCTCGACACTGTGACCCACTAAGAAGGACATCTTACTGGCGTACTCGGGCCAGTCAGCTAGCTCCTTGGGAAACTCAAGCTGGCAATGACCATCCCCTGCTCAGGCCCTGTGGCCTCAGACTCAGGCTATGTGGCCCCCACCACACTTTCCTCTGGGCTGCACAACACTGTGGCTCACTAAGAAGGACAACTGACTGCCATGCTGGTGGCACTCTGTCCCACCACCATTTACAAATAGAAGATTTGCCTGAAAGTTCCAGGCTTGGCTCTTGGAGTTGTGAAAACTGTGATTCACTACGAAGGGCATGGTTGTAGATTGCAGTGCTGGCAGTTAGCAAGCCTACCAGCACACAGCTGGGAAGGAAGAGTCAGACTCAGATTCTGGCTTGCTGTCCTTTTGGCAGCCGGTGTTGTCTAAGACTCAGACTCACTCAACCTCTGTGTCTTCTCCTTGCCTGCCTGTCAGGCTCCCGGTACCCCCGGCTTAGAGGAGGCCTTCCAGGCGCTTCTCCTTTAGCCTAACAGCATGGTTCAGTGCTTCAGGTTCAGCCTCCGAGCCGACATGCGCCCGGTCGGCCACTCTCCTCAACTTGCCCATGCAGCAACCCCAGCTGCCCCCGCCTCTAGGTGGAAAATCACTTGAGGAGGGAGACCAACTTTAACAGGTGCAGTCATCATCATCATCATCAAGTATTTTGTTTAGAATTGGGGGACTCTGTCATCCAACATGGGGGGGGGGTCTTACACAATCCAGGTTGGGAAATCCCTTGGCAGAAGGAGGGAAGATTCCTAACTAGGTGCTTCTCCCTCCACCTCCTCTAGTCAGGCCTTCTGGCCTCCGCTACTCTTCACTCTGAGCTGCCA
The DNA here is from genome assembly GCA_023846285.1 of Phrynocephalus versicolor. Lineage (NCBI taxonomy): Eukaryota > Metazoa > Chordata > Lepidosauria > Squamata > Agamidae > Phrynocephalus > Phrynocephalus versicolor. Next base: position 18,648,396 of record JAHTLZ010000008.1, on the reverse strand, counting down.
AACACTGTGACTCACTAAGGAGGACATTGTGCTTGTGTGCTAGAAAACAGCCGTGGGCCCGTGACTGACTATGACTAGGCAAAACTATGCCGCTGGCCTTGTGCCATTTTGCAGCCCCTACTCTGGCCTTTTGGCAGCCCGTAATCTGGCCTCTGGGGCTTTGGCTGCAGAACTCTCTGACCCACTAAGAAAGACAGAGAACACAGCTGGGCTTTGTGGTCTCTTTGGGATACTGGAGCTTGCGGTAACCCGAGCAATTGAGGGGAACTTATTTGGAGGAGGGGTTTAGGGTTAGGGTCAGCGTTAGGGTTAGGGGGGTTGTTTAGGCCTCCGCTACTCTTTCCTCTGGGCTGCAATGCACTGTGGCTCACTGTGAAGGGAGGGAGAAGGAAGCCTCCAGGCTTGGTTCTTGGTGGGTACTCTGACGCACACTGACTATGACTCTGTGATTCACAGGCCTACTGTCTCCTCCGCCACTCTTTCCACTGGGCTGCCAACTGTGGCTCACTAAGAAGGGAAGCATACTTGCGTATGCGTACGTGCTACGTACGTATACATTATAAAAGAGTTTGTCAGGAAGTTCCATCCCTGGTCCTTGTTGGTGGATACTAGTAGTCTGTGACTGCGAGTCTGTGGAGGAAGGGCTACTTGTCGGTTCCATTGGCTGCAAAGCACTGACTCACTGAGAAGGGAACGTGCCTGGGATGGGATTTTACCAGAGAACCAGCACACAGCTGTGAAGGAAGACCCTCTGGCTTGCAGTCCTTTTTTCAGGCTGGACTCAGGCCTCAGAGTCAGGCCTCATGTGGCCTCCGCCACTCTTTCCTCTGGGCTGCAAAACACTGTTTGTGACTCACTAAGAATGGCAGAAAACTGTTTGTAGTTGCACACAGCTTTGAAGAGGCAGCACGCCGCCTTGCTGGCCTTTTGGCAGCCCGTACTCGGCCCAGTGCACTAGCTCCTTCGGACACTCGTGCTGGTGCTGGCAATGACCCTCCCCTACTCAGGCCCTGTGGTCTCAGAGTCAGGCCCCATGTGGCCTCCGTCACTCTTTCCTCTGGGCTACAAGACACTGTGGCTCACTAAGAAGGGAAATGTAATTGTTGTGTGCGTAACTGCGTACGTACTGTCATTGTTGCTCCCGTCCCTCAGTCACCACCAAGAGTTTGTCTGAAAGTGCCATGTGTGGTTCATGGTGGTACTACTCACACAGTCACAAAGAAGGGCTGAAAAGTAAACCTGTGGCCTCCTGTTCGCAGCCCTGTGGCCTCAGACTCAGGCTATGTGGCCTCCTCCCAGGCAATCTTTCCTCTGGGCTGCAAGACACTGTGACTCACTAAGAAGGGAATTGTACTTGCGGCATACGTACGTACTGTCACTGTGTCTGTCACTCCCGTCCCGTCAGTCAGTCACCACTCAAGTCACCACCAAGAGTTTGTCTGAAAGTGCCATGTGTGGTTCATGGTGGTACTACTCACACAGTCACAAAGAAGGGCTGAAAAGTAAACCTGTGGCCTCCTGTTCGCAGTCCTGTGGCCTCAGACTCAGGCTATGTGTCCTATGCTACTCTTCTGGGCTGCAAAACACTGTGACTCACTAAGAATGACATTTTGCCTACATACTGGGACAGTTTGCTGGGAAATAATAGCACACAGCTTGGACTTTGTGTAGCCTTGTGGCCTCCATTTCGCAGGGGCCTGTGGTCTCAGACTCAGCCCTTTTGGGCTCCCCTACTCTGTCCTCTGGGCTGCAAGACACTGTGACCCACTAAGAAGGACACATTTTACTCTTAACACAGCCGTGATGATAAGGCAAAAATCTGCCATGCTGGCCTTGCTGGCGCCCTTACTCTGGCCTTGTGGCCTCAGGTACTCTGGCCTTATGGACACCCTTACTCTGGCCTTGTGTGTGGATGTGGACACCCATAGTCCTCCCTGTATACTGCTGCTGCCTACTCCTAGTGGGATCTGGGCTGTAGTGTAAAACTTTCTGCCTAATCCAAGCTGTGTGCCTGTACGCCAGCACGCTGTCTTCCTTAAGAGCAACCCAGAGCCCAATCCCTACCTAATCTATTCCAAGTTCCAACCCTAACCCTAACCCTAACCCTAATATCAGACTCACTCTAACCGCTACCGCTGACCAGGGTTGCATTGGCTATTCTAATGGCTATTGCAGAGTGCAGACCTTGGAGATGGGGGGGCACTGAGAGGAGTAGACCCTCATCCAGATTTGGGGAGGAACGGAATGTCTGTGTCTCTCCTGCTGCCTCTGAGAGGTGGCGGGGTGATGGGATGGATAAAAGCTTCAAAACAAAACAACAAAAAAGTACGGCAGCCAGACCAAGTACTGTACTAGGGTGGCCGGCCGGTTCATCGTTGACCAAGTCCAAGAGAAAAAAAAAAGAAATATATTGCATCCTGCCCACTTTGTTTGCTTTAGGATGCATGCAGTCTTGTGCAATGTGCAGCAGGCAGCAATCACCCAGTTTAAAGTGTTTGCGGGACCCGCAGCCACCCGCCCGCCTGCCCGCCCGCCTGCCCCTCCCCCTGCTGCTGTTGCCGCCCGCCCATGGAACCCCCGCCACTGCCGCCCGCCTGGCGCCCTCACCTCCCCGCCCCCGCAAAAACACCTAGCGCCGGCCGGACATCAAATCGCGCAAAATCGCGGTGGAAATGACAAACGACAAACGACACGACGAAACAACAAATTTTTGAAAAATTTCACGAAAAATGGAAACGACCCGAAAAGGACCCGTCCCGAAAAACGACAACTCGGAAAAAAAAAATTCCTGGTCGTGCCCATCTCTACTCATTAGTCTCATTGTACTGCCTCAAGTCTCACAGAGTTGCTATGCTTCCCTAGATCTCTAGGCCGAGAGAGCAATTTTAGAACAGGTGATGGTGGACAGGAAAGTTGGATTGTCTTTGGTGTAGTAGCTTTAATGCCTCAGTGCTGATCTCCTATCCATGTCAAATGGGCCAAGCTACTGATTCGGTGTGATGCCTCTTATGTAGAAGGCAGTGCCCCCAAACAATGCTTTGGAAAATTTACACGTAAGTCCCTCTCCTCAGAAGGGCATGATCCTGATCTCAGGTTTCACATAATAACAAGTAGCTGCTGTCTGTGAAGATTCTCAGTCATCCAGGTGAGTTTATCTGGAAGTTGAGTCATGGCTATGGACTTCTTTTTTGGGAGATAGAAACGTTTCGCTGCTCATCCAAACACTTTCTGTGTCCTGCCTTCTGTTTGTTTGCAGTGTCTATAGCTAAGCTTGAAATCACACTGTTAACGCTGTGCCACCCTCCAACTGACTTTTCAGGGGCTCCTCTGACACAGCAGCTTTCCCCGATTGCTGCTTCCTTCACAACTTTTTTGACATCTCCCGAGGACTGAAACGAAAAGCCTGCTGCAGATACAGACTGTGGCTTGGGATTTCGTCCCTTGTCTCCTTGCCCTTCCACTGAGGGTTTGTGACATGGAGAGGATGAGAAGATGCAGCTCTGGGGTCTTTCTGTAGTCCTTGAGGAAAAGAACACACATCTTGTCTGCCTGCCTGAGAGGATGCCCTTATAAGAGGGGAGGGGGAGAGGGGGGTGGAAGCAAGTTTTAAAGTGATCAGTAAGGAATTCCGGAGAGGATTCTCTCCCTTCTCCACCATTTTTCTTCATCTGTTTGAAACCTCTTTAACTTCTTGGCTGGTTTTCCCAAGCCAGAGCTTCCAAATTCTCCTCTGACTCTAGGTATAATTGAGGCATATTCTTGGTGTGGTGTAGTGGGCAGAGTGATGGACTATGAGTCCACGACTCTGGAGAACAGGGTTCAAATCTCCACTCTGTCTTGGAAACTCACGTGGAGGGGAGAGTGGAGCTGGAAAAGCCATTCTAAATATCTCACTTACATTGAAAGCACTATCAAAGTTACTCTAAGTTGCTTCTAGCTTGACAGCTCAAAACATACACAGAAACGCACGCACAAATTGAGAGAGACCTGCATTTCTTTACCTTGAAGACTGCCCCTGGCTTTTTTTTTTTTTAAAAAATCTATTCTTTCTGCCTCAAACCTTGCTGTTATTTTGCTGGCACAAGAGTCTCCACATTTACCTGAAAAGTTCACTTCAGGTGAATTAGCTTTTTATTCTCCATGGTAGAGGAAATACCCATGGGTATTTGTTGGCTATCAAGGCCCTAGAAGTAATCTATGGCTACTAGCCAGCAAAGACAGACAGAAGCATCAGAAGGAATAAATCTCTGGAGTTCACAGGCTGAAAGCTCTTCCTGGATTCTGTGAGAGAAAACATGTGCTTAATTCCTAAGTGAAATACACTCATGTCCCCATTAGTAATTCATGTGTGCTGTTCATTACAGCTATAGGATGGCTGGTAGGAGTGACAATTTAAAATAACGCAGTTGCGTGTAGTGATTTTTTTTTATTTTGGGGGGGAAAAGAGTGGAATATCAGAGATACATTTGGCAAGTGGTAAGTGCCAACAACGTTCTAGTGCAGCGTGCAACATATGCCAGTCATTTTTAAAAGCCATTTTTGATGCTTTTTACAAGCATTTTGACAGGGATTCAAGTTTTATGCATTTCTTCTTAAGCTCTTGTGATGTTTGATGATGAGCAAACAGCCTGCATGTTGCTAGTAGAAAGAACAGGTGAGAAATGACAGATCTACAGCAAACCTGAATACTATGGGTTGTTAGACAGCACGTGTAGACGTAGCATTTCCCAGCCTGGCCTCTTCAACTACAAAACCCATAATCCCTAGGCAGTCAAGCCATTGTGGGATTTCTGCATGTCTTGAGAGGTTAGAGGAGGCAATGCAAATAACCCAGGCAGAACAAAATGTGCTATTTTGGAACAATAGTATATTAACTGGAGTCCTCTAAGCTGTTTTCTAAGACATTCTTCTGGGTTCAAATGTTAGAATAAATGATCAACATAATGACAATGTAACACATTAAAATGTCCCTATTTTATTAAAAACAGTATAGTTCTCCAAACTTGTGTATGACTAACAAAATGCATAATCCCTTTTCTACCAATGCAAGGCTAACAAATATCTCCCAGTGCACATCTATAAATGTACATTTTCAATGTGATTGATGTTGTAGATTGTTTTTTTAAAAGTGCACATGTTAATGCGGAAACAGAGCAGAACAGATTTAGGATCAGAATGGACAAGAGCAGAAATACTCCAAAACCAGGTTGGCTGATAACTTTATTAAACCACTGAAACTATCAAAAACAGATTTCAGGGCTGGCAATAGACCCATTCCTGAGATTTCAGTGGTCTAGTGAAAGCATCATTCCCCCAGCCCTCTCATTTTTGTTAGGAGAAGAAGAAGCCACATTATCATCATGATAGTTAGCACAGAGGATTCCCCACACTGAGGAATGGGAGTCAAACCCAGGCACCTTAATTTAAGAAAAGTAGAGTTTAAGAAAGGCGATAGGAAGGATAAATCATTCTGGAATCTGGACATGCAGCTGACCTCCCAGAAAGACATCTCCTTTTTCCTCTAGAGAGGATCAAGAAAGATGGAAGGGACATCAACAGCCCTAAAAATACCAGTCTAGTTTGATGGAACGTCAGCTTAAGGAAGAGCAGGTAGTGGCTACTCTAGGAAACCTAAAGAGAAGTCCTGCTTTCTTTGTCTGCTCTTCAAGGAAAGACAAACATCTCCCAGGTCATACCAAGGCACATTCCCTCTGTTTTTGTATTTTATGGAAAACCTCTGCATGTGTTTGTGTAGTGTTTCCTTCTCTCCTTATTTCAGAAATAGGCTATACTTTAGTTCTCTTTCTCTAAGCTAACTGTTGTGATAGAAAATAGCACCGTGAACTTCTCAGTGGCATATATTTGGGTAGTGTCAGAATACCAAACACTGAGAAAAGCAAGGCTCTTCTTATTGCATTGGCATCGAGCAAGCTATTTATACCTCGGTCACCTTGGTACGTTTCTGTTGTAAAGCTGTGGCATAGTTTCCCTTTGCTGGTCTGACTTAACGGCATGACTCAGTACAGTGTGGTCCCTCTGGAGTCATCACAGTAAATACAATCATTTGCATAATCCCACAACAGACAAGCTTTCCCCTCTGGAATAAATATGGCCGCTCTAAATGCAGAATGCATGAATTCCAGTGGTCGGAGACAGAACCAAAGCGCAGCCCTCCATCTTTCAAATTATAGATGTGCTGTGGATTTTTTCCCTTGAAAAGAAAGTGGATTGGATTTATCCACTTATTTTTGGCTCCCAGAGCAGGTCAATCAAATCAAGCCTATTTCTAATGCAGAGGTAGGCACGATCATTCCCTCCCAATGAGGCACTATCTGCTCAGTGAGAGAATTCTGGCACTGATACCAAAGCGCATGGCAGGTGGCAGATTTTAGGACTGTTACTCCACAAATGTAATATATCCAACCTCTGGTGACATTGCAGTATATTTTTGGTTCTTCTCTTTATCAGCATTTTGTTCTCCAGCTCTACCCAATAGTCTTCCCATGGAGTGACTGCACTCCGCACTGATGTCTTGTAAAGTGCTGTGGAAATCAGAATAAGGTGCGGTTTAGGTTGACTAAACACCTGGCCTAATAAAGCAGGTTTCTTTTTGTAAAATGCTTGTCGTTGGATTTGGATTTGTTTCTCGATGGCTTTCTTTGTCTTGGATTAATAAATATTAAAACCTGGCTGCGAGACTTTGATTCCATCCCCCATCCATATATTTTGGTACTCCGCTCTCCTAACGCACATGCTTTGAAACATAATTTCTCTCTCTCGTTGGTTGTATTTATTTCCCATATTTGACTAAAACCTGTGGAGACTTATTTTTCAAACCATTTCTGATTTAGAAATGTGGCACTTTAAACTGTGATTTGCGGATTGGGACCCAGGCTAGTATTTGGAGTAGGAACAATGTATCCTCTGATTAGTTAAAATCACAAACTGAGACAATTTGACTGAAATTTATTTGGCTGAAATCCAAACTGCACCTTTTGGTCCTTTCTGCTTAGTAAACAAGGGGTCTCCCCAATACAATTATCAAGGTGTGTGTGTGTGTGTGTGTGTGTGTGTGTGTGTGTGTGTGTGTG
>JAHTLZ010000008.1:18628635-18641295 GCA_023846285.1 Phrynocephalus versicolor | reverse complement strand
GTGTGTGTGTGTGTGTGTGTGTGTGTGTGTGTGTGTGTGTGTGTGTGAGCACGCGCACACATGCACACGAATCACAGCATTTAAGCCAATATCTGAAACTTGGCTAGCAAGTTTATTGTCAAAACACTCTCTCAGGATTAAAGGGTTTTTGTGTTTTTTTAGCATTTAAAGCAGTTCACTATATTGCAGTAATGAAAACGAAATGCACGACAAAATTTCCGGTGTTTCTGTTCGTTTCGTTTAATTTTGGAAACAAAATTCATTTGTTGTTTCGTTGCGTAACAAAAAAAATGAAAACGGAAACAAAAAAATGTTTGTCTCATGCCCATCTCTAGTTACTATTCCTCTGGTCATGAAAAGCTGGTCTTTTCTGGAATGTGCAATGTTTTTCTTGCACTTCCAACCTCTTAGTTACTTTTCCTCAGCCTGAGAGAATCCTGCTGAAATTCCTCTGGCAGCTCAACTGCTATTCTTGGTTTTCAAAATCTCCTGCTCTTCTCTGATTGGCTGCTTTCCTTCTTGAGCTTGGATTGACAGGGAGGCCTCAAGAACCCCGTTCCATCACCTTGTCCCTCACGGGCAGACATTCTGAGGGAACTCAGCCTTCACCCCTTTGTTACAGAAAAGCAGTGTACAAAATGGAGCCATGATTGTGACCTATGGCTCATGGAGGGGAGTGTCCATCATGAAACCATAGAGAGGTGCTAGGCCATGAAATGTACCTCAAGATGACCCATAATTAACCCGACAATGTGCGGAGAGAACTGTAGCCACCATGGTGTGTTAAAAGATTGGCAATAATGTCTTTTAGGACACACCGTTGACTACCAATAAATAGGCATGCATGGAGGGAAGACTTTGCAATAAAATACTGAACCAGGGAACGTCAACAATTTCAGTCATGTTTGTCTAGACCCACAATCTGTCCTGTGTATGTTCCCCCACCCAACTGGTTTTCGATCAGCCCCCTTTCACTTCAGTTCTATTTTCATGGCAGTTGTTGCTTTGATGGCTAGATCAGTAAGCCTACTGTTATCTAAAAATATATCCATAAACAACTGGACCTTTGTCTCCAGACTGTTCCTCACTTACTGGCTGGCTGAGAGGTTTTTTGTTTTTGTTTTTTCATGGACTGTTCTGCTTTATTGCTTTTAATTTGCTTTTTTGGCATTGCATTTGTTTACCATTTTTCATGTGGCATTTGTGAGATTCTTTTTTCCTATTTGTATACCTTCCTTTTTAGCTTTTAAATGCTATCCTTTAATGAGGCAAGCCACCTTGGGTCCTTTTAAAGGAGACAGGCAGGTTAGGAATATTTTACATAAATACATAAACCAACTGAAGGAGCTGAGGAGTGTATGTGAAAGTAATCTTAAATTGAGATCTACTCAATGTGTGCATGCTATTTGCTTACATATTTAAACTAAAAGCAATAACTTCTAAGACAGTTTAAATTGTTTATAGTCCAAGCCTTTTATTTGATGTAGAACTATCTGAAAGAAAGATGAATAACACATCAGGAATATTCCTATTACCAAGCTTCCACCTCTAGCCCTCCTTGCCTAGTAAACAAGTGTGGTCAAGGAGAGAGAATTGCTGCTTTCACATGACCACTAAAATCCACAACAAACATCTTACACACCTGGGCGGTTGATGTCAGGGTTCAGAAGATCCCATGGTCGCATTTTGAAAATCTGCAGCCGTTCTGATCCCACAACTGAAAACCGCAACAAAGACACCATAAGGAGGGCAAAAAGGTTTTGGTGCAGATTTTCCATGTTCCCACGGACTCGAGTACTGATTTAAAATCTGCATCAGAACAGTGACAAGGATTTTACCACCTCGAGCTCAGGTACTTATAAAATGTGCTGGGTCGCACTTAAGTGGGTGTGGTCGCACATTGTTTTTTTAAAAGCATGTGGGAAAATGATTTTATGCTCCATATCTGCAAGCACTTTGCATTGGATTTTAGTGGTTGTGTGAAAGCAACCAATGTGTTTCTGAGGTGGTCACTTGTTAGCTTGCTTTTTCCAGTCTTCTTGGTTGGAAACCTTCTGCTTGAGTCACCAAGTCCATCTGTTTCAGCTTCTTCTACCTTTATAACAAAACAAAACAAAATTCTTTCCATGCTGAATATGAAAACATTTATCACTTATGTGCAAACTTCTATATTTAAAAAGGAAGCAGGAATTTTAAAAAAAAAGTTTCCGGTCATTAGTCAGGTCCATGATTAGATGGGAGGAGTAATTATGTTGCATTCCCTATCATTCAACTTGAGTTACGTTGTTTAAATTCTGTATCAATGATGCAACTTCTGTTGTCTGACTTATCTCTTTCCTCTTCTCCGCAGCCCAGAACTGCAGTTACGTTTTACAAGGTCCAAACGGAACGATACAGAGTCCGGGATTCCCGTACGGCTACCCAAATTATGCAAACTGTACATGGACAATCACCACCCAGGAGCAGAACCGGGTGCAGCTCATATTTCAGTCCTTTGCGCTCGAGGAAGACTTTGACGTGCTATCTGTTTACGATGGGTTGCTCCAGCAAGGAAATCTAAGAACGAGGTACGAAAGGTTGGAGGAAGGGATGGTTCTCTTTGTGCAAGTTTAACTGCCCTGTCATTTAAGGGAACTGGAGTGTAAACACATTAAGATGTCTGCTGGTTGGATTAGAACACTCGGAGTGTTATATGTTGTGGTTAAAGCTAAGGCATTTTCTTTTTTCCTTTCTGTGAAGTTATCTCAGCTGTCTGGATTTCACAGGCTTGATAAAGCCTGGAAAATATTGCTTCAGATTATTCAGTGGCACAGTGTTATCTGTGCAGTTGCTGCTTCAGACTTCTGGAGTAGTTAATTAGAATTGGGGTGCTATAAACCCTGGGCTTTAAGAGATAGCTGCTTAAAAGTCAAGTTGCTTTCTCAGTTCCCCACCGCCTTTGTTAAGGTTTTCAGATATATACTCGGTAATTCCGGAAAACATGGCACCAAGAGTTGACTCTTCCCAAGTCATCAAATTGGAAAATGTTTACTTTTGGTCTCCTTTGTGAATAAATAAATAAAATATTTTTACACCACCCATCTGACCAGTGGCCACTGGTGGTTCACAATGATGTATCCCAGTAAGATTTTTAAAAAATGTCAAACTACAAATTACATAAAAAAACTACAAACTACAGGAAAAGAAATTCCATTTGAACATTAGGAAGAACTTCATGATGGTTAGAGCTGTTTGGCAGTGGAATAGGCTGCCACATAGGAGGGTGGTGGAGTCTCCTTCTTTGGAGGTTTTTAAGCCGAGGCTGGATGGTTATCTGTCAGAAATACTGCGATGGGGGTTTCTGCATAGCAGGGGCTTGGACTAGATGGCCCTTGAGGTCTCTTCCAACTCTATGATTCTATGATTCAAAGACTCTATGATTCTATGATTCTAAGAAGCTCAAAACATACATCTAAAACAAATTTAAAACAGGTAGCAATTATATAAAAGGCTAGTGGTCTCAACATTCTTAAGTTGGCACATTTTTGAAAAGCCTGGTGCAGTAGGAATGTTTTAAGAGCTTCTTGAAAGACTCCAGAGAGCGGGCTAGGGAAATTTCAGGTGATAATTCATGCCACAGACAGGGCACCACCAAGAAGGCCCCGATTCTCTAGGCCTCCCTCAGGGTCAATGCCCTCAGCAGTCAAGCCTATGAAACACGATTAGGATGGGCAGTCCCTGTCGGCAGCAGGCATGCTGTCATGTCCTGAAAAGCTAAGGAAATGAAGAGAGGCATTTTGAAAGGCTAGGATCCCTCCCAATAATATATTGATCTTCATCTCTAGACAAGATAGGGAGAAGCACTGCAGCAGTGCCCGTCTGGGTTGTCTGTTAAGCTGCAGATCAGTACTTCGACAGCACCCGATGTACCTGATGAGAGATTATAGGAAAAGATGGTCATTTTAATATTCCTCTGCGAGGCTCAGTCTTTGTCACTGAATCAGTTTTAGAAGGACTTACAAAAAAAAATCTGCTTGGTTTTCCCCCCCCCCCCCCAAAAAAAAGCTCATTCTTTGTTCTAGCGGTTTGATTGATTTTAGTACAGAAAGGTGATGGACTGGTTGTAGGTGTGTGGTGGAAGGATGGAAGCAAAGCTGAAATGGGAAAATTTTAAAAGGATCCAGAACTGTAAGCATGGTTTGTTAACAAAGTTGTTGTTACTACTCTATTTGCCATCAGAAATAAAAGGGGGGACCGTTTTATAATTTTCATTGTTAAATAGAATTGTTTGTTCTGATCCTTAAAAAATTAAACTACTGCATTTTACAAGCTGGTACCCTGTCGCTTGTGCTGCCAGAAGGTGTTCTGCTGCCCAAAGTGAAGAGAAAAACATCACTATCCTGTAATCCACTGCACCAAGAGGAGGGAAGAGGAAGATGGGGAGGGCAGCCAGGGTCGTGGTGTTTTAGGTTTCTTTGTTTTTTGCTGCTGGCTGCATGCCTGCATTGCTCAGCCATGACTCGGGCAGATTTCTTGTAATGCCTTTGTTGCCAACCTTGAGCTGGCCACCTGAATCCATCAGGATTGAAATCGGGTCATAAGCAGAAGCTTGACTGCAGTCCTGCAGTCTAAGCACTGCTCTGTGGAGTTCCCAAATCACACACTCCTCTCATCCACCTGGTTGTTGCCTCTCCTGCCACAACACTGCATGCGCTGCCCTCCCCCCATCAGCCAGCACTTTCAACCCTGGGATGTCCCTCCTTTTATAGTGAGGGAGGCCACCTCTCTGTAGCTGCAATAACAGTTCTAAAGGTACTGTTATACCATGAAATAAGTGCCTCTTTAATTCTGCCTTTTTAAAGTGCAACTGTATTGTGATGCAGTTACACCTTGGTTATGAGGGAAGAGGTTCAAAGCCAGAGGTGTGCAAGCTTGTGTTTTTTTGGACTTCAACTCCCAGAATTCTCTCGATAGCTATGATGCCTGAGAAATCCTGGGAGGTATAGTTCAAAAGCAAAGATGTCACATCTCTACCAAAACCTTATGCCTCTATGAATGAATTAGTTTTGCTTTCTTCTACATTATATTGAAAAATAAAGAACAATCAAGTTTTGTCAAGTTTATGAAGCAGTTCTCATATTTTGAGTTTTTATAAAATGAAATTTCACCCATCTGTGCCTGATTTATTTACTTATTTAATGGGTGTGTGACAAAGAACTGGAAGGTATAGAAGAGCAGGTAGGTATAGAAGATTATGTTGCAGAGTTTGGAATTTTTTCTATGCAGTAGAAGTATAGAGACTTGCAGAGGAGAATAGCTTCAAGTTTATCAAATAACCAACACCTTTCCTATCAACTGGCACTTAAAGTCTCAGTAACTCACTCAGAGACATTTTAGGAGAAAGAATAAAAATGTTTAATCATTTAAACGTTTCGAACAGATTGGTAGCAGGCTAAAGAGAGAGAAAGGAATATCCAGCAGAGAGGTGGATCTCTTTTTGAATTCAGAGCTGGGAAGGAATAATTTAGTGCTGAATAGATTGCCAGTCACTCCAGCCTAAAAGAGTCCCCCCGAGTCTCAAACCATAGGCAGCATGCGAGGTTATAAAAAACTCCAACACAGCAGTAGTTGGAGTGTGTTTTTTGGGTGTTCATGAGGAAACTTTGGAAAAGCATCTAAAAGGTTTAGGAGTATTCAGTGTAAACACTAGAAGAACACAATTTGTTCTCCTGACGAACAACAAAAACCTCAGGTATCCCTTGTGGCTGACCCCCTCTGCATGGTCCCTCTGTTTCTCTCAAAGAGCTTATCAAACTCTCATTAATTATGCTGTTGTGTCTGCAAATTTCTTGTTTGGTTTACATGGCACACTGACAGAAGGATTTCTAAATTTCTGCTAAATCTGAGTGTTTATGTGTAAAGATTCTAAGGGTGGGTGTGGGAGGCTGCAGATTGCTGGCACACCATATATTTCATGTGCAGAAGAGTCCTGTGTTTTGAGTCAGAGATCTCAGATATAGCTTGTCACGTTTTCCCAGATCCCGCCTGCCTATTCATGTTGCCCCACTTTTGTGTTAGGATGCAATGTCTTTTCAGCTCTGTGCTGAAATGTGTACCATATTTCTCCTAATGTGTGCATTGATTTGTGCTTTTTACTGAAGTTTTGTTATCTTTCACGCTTGAGCATAGTCTTTCAATTATGTACATTTTTAGCTGTTCACATTTTAGAACACGTGCCTTGTTTTGGGTCTACTTTGTTCTTCTGAGAAGTCCCACGAGCCTCAGAAATGTGCAAGTTCTCAAGGCAAGGTGTTGTGTTTGTAGTCTCAGGGCCAGCGCTGCAAAGAATAATTGCTAAATTCCTCATTCTCATCCAATTAGTTGTTCGTGATACGTTGAGAAATTTTCAAGCCCTGCGACATTCTTTGTATCCCAGAGATGAGAGAAAGACAAGGAAGCCTTTTTATTCTCTCTCTCTCTCTCTCTTTATGAGGCTTTCTCTCAATTGACTGATGTGTCAGCGGCAGTCTGCATAAATCCAACTTTCCTTTTCACTGAGAAGCAAAACATGCTCACCACAAGCACAGGAGGACGGGCTGATTGATAAATAAAGAGCTAGCATACTCCACCCAACTTTTCTAATCCTTAAAAGATCACACAAAAATACAACAAATTAAATTATTTTAAAAAACTTTAAATTACAAAAAAAAACTCTAATTACAATGCATGCATTAGCAGAAGCATTTGCATGTAAATCAGTGTCCTCTTTTTTGGGTGCTTTTACATGACCCCTAAAATCCAAGGCAAAGGGCTCCCAGATCCGGAGCTTAAAATTGTTTTCCCACCAGCTCCGGATTTTAAAAAAAAATTAAGTATGACCGCGCCCACCTAAGTGTGTCCCAGCGCATTTTCCAAGTACGTGGTCTCCGAAGGTGAAAAATTTCTGATGCGGATGTAAAGCAGTGAGTGCCGGGCTCTCCTTGTCTTGTGTTTGGGGGTTTTTGTTGTTGTTTTTTGCCCCCACCCCGTTAAGAGACTGGAAGAGATTGGAATGCTTCCAGGGGCAGCTCCCCACGGCAGAGCGGAAGTGAGCCTGCATTTTTTTTTCTCCCTTTTTCTCTCCTTCCCCTCATGCAGACAGGAGCCAGGGGGTGCGGAGGGGTGGGAACACAGGAACCCCCAAGATCTCTGGTCTGAATTTAAGTTGCCAGTGGATCTTAGGGGTCGTGTAAAAGTGCCCTTTGCCTTCTTTTTTAGTTATGGATGCCTTTTGGTCATGTGTAAGTGGCCACCCCACCTACTATTAGGCAGGGCAAAGGGGCCACCTCAAGCCACAGATCTTACTTAGTACAAAGGTAGTAGGAGGACCAGGCTCCTATTCTTTCCCTCTTAATCTAGCCAGCTGCCCACAAATGCAGTACTGGACTCTGTCTCATGGCCTCTGTTTTAGTAAGAGTCAGATGACATTGAGAGGGTGACCTTTTTTTTTTTTTTACTCCATGTGGCCAAATGTCCTGGTCTGGCCATTCTAAGAAGCTGCTCTTCTTTAGCAGGAGTGCTTTCTGCAAAAACTGGGAATATATTGTCACTCTGGTGCACTGCAGAGAGATGGTGTGGTTTGGCTGTCTAGGTGGTAGCGGTATCACTGTGACAAAGCTTGATCCTTCCTCACTGTTTTGAGGTAGGCATTAACCGGGTGAATTTCTGTGTGACCCAGTTTTGTACATGAGCTCAGACATTGACAACTTGTAATTGTCTCCTCTGACCTTGGCATACTCCAGAACTTCTCATGTGTCATATTATACAGGAGACCATTTGCTCTCTGGCGTAACTTCAGAACATGTCCCACAGACTTTCAGTGTCTCAGTGAACTCAGCCAGAAGAATCTGGGTTGAAGAAGCAGAAACAATCGTGAAAACCAGCTGTTCCAATGGTATGCCAGAGGAGCAGAGTTGCCTTGCTAAATAAATCATGCCCAGCACTTGTGACAACTGACCGAGTTCTATGCCAGTGTGTGGACGTGTCTTCAAACAGACCTAATTTGCATGTTTTTGTGGCTTAATCAAGATGGCAAACCTTTGGCACTCAGATTTTTGGACTACAACTCCCAGAATCCCCATCCTTTACTGCCAGTGGTAAAGAACTTGTGGGAAATGTAGTCCACAACATCTAGAATGCCAAAGGTTTCCACCTCATAAGAACATAAGAACATAAGAAGAGCCATGCTGGATCAGGCCAAAGGCCCATCTAGTCCAGCTTCCTGTATCTCACAGCGGCCCCACCAGATGCATCTGGGAGCTCATGAGACTAGATATCTGTCTCCTGATACCACTCCCCTGCATCTGGCCCTTGAAGTACCCTGGTTTAAAGCCTGGAGACTACACATCTCCATCATGGTCTGTAACCTGTGATGGACTTTTCCTCCAGGAATCTGTCCAGTCCCCTTTTGAAGGCATCCAGGTCAGATGCCATCACCACATTGTGTGGCAGGGAATTCCATAGACTTACAACGCGCTGGGTGAAAAATATTTTCTTTTGTCAGTTTTTACTCTCCCAGCCCTCAATTTGAGTGTATGTCCCCTAGTTCTGGTATTTTGGGAGAGGGAGAAGAGCTTCCCTCTATCCACTTTACTCATACCCTGCATTATTTTGTATGTCTCAATCATATCCCCCCTCAGGCGCCTTTTTTCCAGACTAAAGAGGCCCAAATGTTTTAGCCTTTCTTCATAAGGGAGGTGCCCCAGCCCAGTAATCATTTTAGTCGCCCTCTTCTGCACCTTTTCCAGTTCCACTATGTCTTTCTTGAGATGCGGTGACCAGAATTGTACACAATACTCCAGGTGGGGCCTTACTATTGTTTTGTATAATGGCATTATAATGTTGGCTGTTTTATTTTCAATCCCCTTTTTGATAATCCCTAGCATGGAATTGGCCTTCTTCACCGCTGCCGCACATTGGGGAGACACCTTCATGGAGCTGTCCACCAACACACCAAGATCTCTTTCCTGATCCGTCACGGATAACTCAGAGCCCATGAGTTGATAGATGAAGTTTGGATTTTTTGCCCCAATATGCATTACTTTACATTTGGTTACATTAAAACGCATTTGCCATTTCTCAGCCCACTCCCCCAGTTTAGAGAGATCCTTCTGGAGCTCTTCACAATCTTCTCTGGTTTTTACCACACGGAAAAGTTTTGTGTCATCTGCAAACTTGGCCACCTCACTGTTTATCCCTGTCTCCAGGTCATTTATGAACAGATTGAAAAGCACCGGTCCCAGGACAGAGCCCTGGGGCACACCGCTTTTCACTTCTCTCCATTGTGAAAATTTCCCATTGACACTTACTCTTTGTTTCCGGGATCTCAACCAGTTCTCAATCCATAAGAGGACCTGCCCTCTTATCCCCTGACTGTGCAATTTTCTCAGCAGCCTTTGGTGAGGGACTGTGTCAAAAGCCTTTTGAAAATCCAGATAGACTATATCAACCGGTTCACCCAAATCCACGTGCCTGTTGACCTTTTCAAAAAATTCTAAGAGGTTTGTCAGACAAGATTTACCCTTACAGAAGCCATGCTGATTTTCTCTCAGCAAGGTTTGTTCTTTTATGTGTTTTAAGATTTTCTCTTGGATGAGGCTTTCCACCATCTTCCCTGGGACAGATGTAAGGCTAACCGGCCTGTAGTTTCCCGGGTCCCCCCTCCTTCCTTTTTTAAAAATTGGTGTGACATCTGCTATCCTCCAGTCCCCCGGCACTGTGGCCGTTTTAAGAGACAAGTTGCATATAACCGTTAAGAGATCTGCAATTTCATTTCTCAGTTCCCTAATAACCCTTGGGTGGATGCCATCTGGGCCCGGTGACTTGTCAATCCTCAATTTATCAATTAGTCCTAAAACCTCCTCTCTTTTAACCTGTATTTGATTTAATTCTTTAGTCAAGAGGGGCGGCTGAGGCAGCGGAATCTGCTCAAGGTCCTCTGTCGTGAAGACAGATGCAAAGAACTCATTCAATTTCTCTGCAATGTCCAAGTCTTTCTTAACCTCCCCTTTTCCTCCCTCACCATCCAGAGGGCCAACTGGTTCTCTGGCAGGTTTTCTACTTCTAACATATTTAAAGAAGCTTTTATTATTACCCTTTATATTGCTAGCCATTCGTTCCTCAAAGTCTTTCTTTGCCTCCCTTATCATCTTCTTACATTTCTTTTGCCAGAGTTTGTGTTCCTTTTTATTTTCCTCATTTGGGGAGGATTTCCATTTACTGAAGGACCTCTCCTTGTGCTTTAGAGCCTCTCTAACTCCACTTGTTAACCATGCCGGTGTCCTCTTGGACTTAAATGAGCTCTTCTTTCTTTGTGGTATGCACTTGTGCTGGGCCTCTATTATTGTTGTTTTAAACAGGCTCCATGCACTCTGAAGAGATTGGATTCTTCTAACCTTCCCCTTCAGTTTCTCTCTAACTAGTTTCCTCATCTGAGGGAAGTTTGCCCTTCGAAAATCAAGGGTTTTTATGTCTGATTTGGTTGACACTCTTCCTCCGACATGCATGGCAAAGGTAATTGCAGCATGGTCACTGTTCCCCAGAGGCTCAGTGACATTCACACCCCTGACCAGGTCCTGAGTATCACACAATATTAGATCCAGAGTTGCCTGTTCTCGGGTGGGCTCCGTGACAAGTTGCTCTAAGGCACAGTCATTCAGCAAGTCGAGAAACCCAGTTTCTCTTTCTTGCCCGGAGCTCGCATTGGCCCAGTCAATGTGGGGATAATTGAAGTCCCCCATGATTACTATCCTATCCCTCTTAGCCACCTACATGATTTCTCTCCTCATTTCAAGGTCCCCCTCAAGGTTTTGATCTGGTGGACGATAGAATACTCCAATGATCACATCACTCCTTGGACCTGGTAATTTAACCCACAGTGATTCTATGGTGGAGTCAGACCCTCTGTCAATCTCCATTCTGCTGGATTTTACCCCTTCTTTGACATAGATGGCCACTCCTCCTCCAACCCGCCCCTCTCTATCTCTTCTATAGAGTTTATAGCCTGGGATTGCTGTATCCCACTGGTTCTCCGCATTCCACCAGGTTTCTGTTATGGCTATTATATCAATGTTATCCCTAGCTGCCAAATGTTCAAGTTCTCCCATCTTTGCTCGGAGGCTTCGAGCATTGGCGTAGAAGCACCTGTACAGTGGGTCCCGCAACAACAGCTGCTGCCTTGTTCTATTCGCCCCACAGCTTTTATTTTCAGTAGATGAACTGTCACATTCCGTTATTCTCCCGGTGTTAATACCTATACCTGCTATGTCTTCTCTATGTGATTCTCTACCCTCTCCAACCTCATTCCCCGAGGATGAGGTGTTCCGAACCGGATGCCACGCAGCTCCTGTCGGCTTTCCCCCAGTTATCAGTTTAAAAGCTGCTCTGCTGCCTTTTTGAGGTTGAGTGCCAGCAATCTGGTCCCATCATGATTCAAGTGCAACCCATCCCTCCTGAACAGGTTTGGCTTGTCCCAAAATGTTCTCCAGTTCCTGACAAATCGAAAGCCCTCCTCTCGACACCATCGCCTAATCCACGCATTGAGGCTTCTGAGTTCTGCCTGCCTGGCGGGTCCTGCACGAGGAACAGGTAGCACTTCTGAAAATGCTACCTTGGAAGCCCGGGACTTCAATCTTCTACCTAGCAACCTGAATTTGGCTTCCAAGACTGACCGCTTGGCCTTCCCGACATCATTGGTACCGACGTGTACCATGACCACTGGCTCCTTCCCAGTTCTCTCTAACAAGCTATCTATATTTCTGGTGATGTCTGCAACCTTTGCACCCGGCAGGCAAATGACCATACGGTTATCATGCTCCTCACAAATCCATCCCTCTGTATTTCTAATTATAGAATCCCCTAGTACAATGAGCTTCTCTCCTGCAGCCTGGTCATCAACATATACCTGATCTTGTATCTCATCAATGGTGATGAGGGAGAGATCCTCCGGTGGAACCAATTCTTCCTCTATGTGTGCCTCATGAGGTGTGCTGAGGGAAAGAGCTTCAAACTGGTTGTACAAGATGAGACTCTCTGAGCGATGCCTTGGCCTT
Source organism: Phrynocephalus versicolor (assembly GCA_023846285.1). Taxonomy (NCBI): domain Eukaryota; kingdom Metazoa; phylum Chordata; class Lepidosauria; order Squamata; family Agamidae; genus Phrynocephalus; species Phrynocephalus versicolor. Next base: position 18,629,227 of record JAHTLZ010000008.1, on the reverse strand, counting down.
TTACTCCTTTGAGTCACATTCCTCCACCCATCCACCTCCTGAGTTGCGGGAGTGACTTCCTCCTCTGAAGTTTGCCCTGTCTCCTCTTGGACCTGGATAGTCTGTTCCGCTCTGTCCAGGAACCGCTCAAGCTCGTTAATATGTTGCTGGTCGGATATGCGAGCCTCCAGCTGCTGGACCTTCTCTTCCAATAGCGCCACCAGCTTGCACTTGCAGCAGATGTAGTTCTGCACACGCTCTGTCAAGATAACAAACATGGCACAAGTACTGCAGGTCACTACAGCTGCTCCCTCCAACTCCATTTTAACGAGTGCAATAAAATGTATTGAAGGTCTCAAAAAATGTAAACTTGCACTAACTTTTTTAATCTAGTAAGAATCTTTTCTTCTTTTGTTGTTTATTAAAAATCTAACTGTGTAGGGGCTGCTAAAGCACCTCTACTCCAACTGCAATCACGTCAGGAAGTTTCCAGTGCAATTATACCCAGAAGAAATTATAAGGTTGTTTTTTTTTTTTTTTAGTTTTCACGCGCCGTTAGGCGCGTGCTGCTGGTAGCAGCTATTTAAAGCTAAAACTCCTCCCCTTGCTCTTG
>JAHTLZ010000008.1:18609534-18625435 GCA_023846285.1 Phrynocephalus versicolor | reverse complement strand
GGAGGAGGAGGAGGAGGAGGAGGAGGAGGCAGGACCAAGTTGGGAGGTGATGGGGCAGTGGGAAGAGGGGAAAGGAGGATCCATTTGCCAAAGTGAAACAAAGAGATGAGCAGAAAAAAAGTTCAGAGTTTCATTTTAATTCAGCAAAACAGGCTGCACAAACTAAACCACAAATCAAACCAGTTGATGGTTCTTTCTGTTCATGCCCACCTCTGGAGCCCACCTCTTACAGACTTCCCAAATTGGCATTACGCCGTTTTTTGTTGTGTTGGTGCTGTGGTTTTTTTTCTTTTTAAATAGAAAATTATTATTTTGGAAACAATCCAATGGGGCCTGCACATTTTTAAGGGTCTTCTGGATGTAGTCCTCGAACCACATTTGATCTACCCTTGCCCCTAAGACTTTAAAAACCTATATGTCGAAAGGCTTTTTTTTCCCCCTTCCATTTTTGATTTGATTTTGTTTTGCTTAGAAAAAATCCCCTCATTTTTATTATGTTGACTTCACAAGGAAATGTGTGAATCCTGGAAGGTTAAATAGAAAAAAAATGGGTGAAGCAAAGCTTGCCCCACCCTAATTCTTATATCTGAAATTTACCAGGATAGCATGGAAAGAACAGCAGCTCCCTTACTCTTGAAGTAACCTATAAATTTCAAATCATATTTATAGGACGTTGTATTATGCTGATGTGGAGAAGATGTTCTCAGGAGATGCCATGTCAGAGCAACTCTTTGGAAGCTGAAAAACGAGACACTCAGGTTGTTATATTCATTACAACCTTAGCCTAGATCTTTCATTTGTTGTTTATTAAAATACGTATACCTCCCAACGTCTCCCAAAGCATCCTAACGTGGGTTATAATAAAGGAAGAAGAACACTATCCATCTTGTTTGAAGCTCATCTTAATAAAAAGATGGTAAAGCATAAAACTTCTTTGGAAAAAAAAAAGAAAGCTGGTTCTGCAGCAGAAAGAAATATGCTTCTAAAGCAAACGTTTGGCCCGAAGTGCCCTCTGAAATGAAGCTATCTTTATTCAATGCCAAAAGCGTCTGACCTCCTTACTACTTCTCATCTTCCGGCAGCAGTAAACCATGATGTAGCAGTATGTACAAAATAGGCTGTTGATTGCTTCTCTTTCTGCTTTCTGCTTTTGTTTTTAAATTGTCCTAATGCAGACGGTCTTTCCAGAACATCTGAAATAAGTTAGGGACATCTCTTGGGAATCCTCCTTCAAAACCCACCTCCTGTGGTTTCGCCTCCATTTTATAGCCCAGACCAGGGGTCCTCAACCTAAGGCCCCGGGGCCGGATGCGGCCCCCCAAGGTCCTGAATCCGGCCCCTGGGACCAATTGTGACCCCCTCCTACCCCCTGTTTTGTGAGCAAGCCAGCCTCCGCAGCTGCTTTTGGACTGTGATCCGGCCCCCAGTGGTGTCTGGGTGGTGGTGGACCGGCCCGCTGTTTGAAAACTTTGAGGACCCCTGGCCCAGACCGTTCCCACAGTGCTGTATGCTCGGGTTTTCCCTCCTCAGGGTGTCCAAAGACCATTTGTAGGAATGCCAAGGACAGTGGGATGAATGAGTGCACCACAGTAATGGAGAATGGGGCTGGGGAAAGGAGCACGGGGATGATTTATTTATTGATATTTATTTATATAGCTTGTATACCGCCCACTACCCAAAGGTCTCTAGACAGCTCGCAATCAAAATAGACAATTAAAACATCAAAATTACAATAAAATTAGATCAATAAAAACATGTAAATACAATAAATACAATACATTATAAACACAACACTAAAATTGACATCAAGAACCACAATCGTCAGTTAAAAACTTCTGGAATGTTATCAACGTCGGTGCTAGGCGGGTCTCACTTGGGAGGGCATTCCATAGTCTGGTGTAGCTGCCGAAAAGGCCCTGTTCCTACAAGCCATCCCTTTCACCTCCTTGAGGGATGGCTCTTTCAGGAGGGTCCCCTGGCTAGATCTTAATTGCTGGGTAGGTTTCCAGAGTATAGGCTTCATCTAGACTTCCTTACGAGGAATTTTTTGAATTGTGGCCCTGTGACCTCAAAACCTTCTCTTGTGTCAGAGAGGCAGTGATGCACCACGGCCTTCCACGGGTTGCCATCATCCCGTGCCATTGGGCTGCAACCCAGTAATAAGATGCAACTAGAGCAGGCCCACTGATTGGAAGTACCGTAATTGTAATTTGCAATTTATTGTCTTATTGCTATTTAATTGTGTTATTTATTGTGTTATTTTGTTTCTGTTTTGTTATGTTGTAAACCCCCCAGAGTTCCTCTGGGAAGACGGGCGGTATATAAGTCCAATAAATAAATAAATAAATAAATAAATAAATAAATAAATTCACCAAATCCCTATTGATGCAAAGGACCTACTCTGGTTGTGGCTTGCTTTTCATTCAGTTTGCAGCAGCAGCTGTAGCATACTGCCAGGAGAAGAAGAGGAGAAGCAGGTGGTGCCCCACTAGCTGTGGTTCCACGATTCCACTCCTAGTTCCCGAGTCAACTTTTGAAAGACCCTCCCATCCCCTACTCTCCCTTTTGGTACCTCTGATACCTCTATCAGAGCCAGGCCTTATTGAAAAGACAGGACAGTCTCTGGGAATGCACTGGGAGGACCAGCAATCTCTCATTATGGGTGGCCAATGTCAGCACTTTGCTCCCCCACCCCACAAGGGTGGTGTCTGACAGAGCTGGCCTAGAGATACATTGCTTTTGTCATATTACAATAAGAGAAAACTCACAGGGAAAGGAAGTAATAGAGGGTAGTAGGAAGAGAGGAAGGACAGGCATAAGATGGATTGACTTAGTAAAAGAAGCTGTCTTTAGACAGGAGGCCTGAGCAAAGCTGTCACTCTAGGACAGTGGTGGCGAACCTTCAGCACTCCAGATGATTTGGACCACAACTCCCAGAATTCCTAACCTGTATTGCCAATGACAAAGGACTGTGGGGGTTGTGGTCCAAAACATCTGGAGTGCTAAAGGTTCGCCACCACTGCTCTAGGATCTCTTGGAGGTCTTTCCTGAAGGTTACCATAAGTTGGAAGTGACTTGATGATGGCAGATAACAAGAATAGCCTTCATGATTTTAAAAAAAAATGGCTGGACTGCCCTGTTTTTAATGCTGTGAGGAACATGGAACAGAGCTACTAACAGCACATGTTAGTAAATACCGAATAGTTATGATTAAAAAGGGTAGAATATAATTACTTAGGCTGTAGGAGCAGTCCCTGCGTATATCCTTCATTATCAGGGAGAACAATAGCACCCTTGCCCCTGTTTCAGGCACAGAAACTTATTTTCCTCTGTCTATGTCCAACTCTGACAGAAAGAAACTGTCTGACAACAGTGTGAACACCCACACCAGTCCCATATTTATGGAGCAAGCATGTAATAGCTGGCAAAATCCTCATTTCCTGGGTCGATTTGCTCTGTCTATCCATATTTATTTCAGTCATCACTGGCTGTTCATCATAGCCAAAGAGGATGGTGTTGTCTGAATCCTGTGTCTATGGTTAATGGGCTGTGGGCATGTGTTTTTCTATCAAGCTTAGAAACTGAGTAAACACATATTTGTCAATTTTGGTTTCTAATCGCCTAGCTGCCCATGAATCACATGAATACTCTATATAGGAAGGAGGCTGCCTTGCTAACATTATATAAACAGCTATATATACGTACACACCTGTCCTCCTTCAGGGTTTTCTGGCCGCTTTTGAGAGTCACCTCCATTATTTATTTTGCTATTTTGATGTGTGTGCTCATAGACCTTTGCTTTGACACTGCACAAGTGACATCCAAATGTCAAAGAGCCACTGAGTCATAGTCCCTCAGAAGGCTGGAGTATTTTCAAGGGATGAGTAAAAATAATATGAGAGTGAAAGTGACAACTGTGGAAACTGAGAAATGCAAGTTAACCAAGGTGATTAGTAGGAGAACTTTGCCGCAACTCCCCTTTCTCTTTTTGGTTAATCCATCTTAGCATGCAGAGTGGACTGAGGGTGTAGTCAGATGGCAGCAAAGGCATGTGCTTGACTCCACCAGAAAGGCTTCCTTTCACTGGAGCAATCTCCCTTAAAGTGAACCTTCCAAGTACTAGGGAATTATTCCTGTGTCCCCTTCCCCCCCAAACCATAGCTGTCAATTTTTTCCTGCCTCCTGGAGGAGGAGGAGAGTTTTGAAATGCATGTGCACACGCTAATGCATGCATGCTCAACCCCCCCCACACACACACACACACAAATGCCCACCTGGAAGCAGAAAGAGGGAGAGGCACCTCCCTTCCTCCCACCTTACCTGTGTGTGGCCCGAAGTCCTGGAGGCAGGGCTCGGGTGGACTAGCGAGCGCTCCGAGGCAGAATCTGAGACAGGGCAGCCCTGCCGCTGGACCGCTGCCTTGCTGCCGGCCCACTTGCATCCAAGGGATAGGGAGAGTGCCCCGGGTGCCACCACTGCCTTATTACTCCTCATCCTCCTGGCCCTCTTTCTCCTTGGCTTGGTGCCACCATGGTCAGTGGGGGCCTGGGAGGTGCCCCCCATGCTCTGCATCTTGCGCCTCTTCTCCAGTAAGACTGAGCCTCCACTGCGGGCCACGTTGGGACAGGCGCCGCTGCGGTCCCTCGCCCGGAGGCTGGCTGACCAACCCGGCCAGAGGCAGACAAGGAGGGAGGAAGTGCAAAGCAGCGGGCAACGGCAGTGGCTACCAAAGGGGGAGAGAGTTAATAGGGAGATGCCATGTTGGTGCCCCTTTCCACTGCCATGATGCATGCACGTGCGAGCACGCACGCACGCACACACACACACACACACATACACACACACACAGAGAGAGAGAGAGGGGGGGAGAGAGAGAGAGGGAGAGAGAGAGAGCTTTGCCCCTCCTACCCCATTGAGCCACAGATGCACCAGCTTTTCCCCCTTCTACCTGTCAACTGCCGTGGCCCAGGACATTTCCAGGAAAATAAATGTTCTGGAATAGTGGCGGGAAAAACCAGTAGTGTCCAAAGTGGGACACTTGACAGGTATGCCCCAAACAGAAGCACTACACCTGGACCAAAGAGGTCCAGCTTGGGCACAGGTTGGGCTCGGGCTGGAGTGCAGAGAAACAGATCGCACCAGGCCGCTCCAGAAGTCATTCAAATGTATCTGCTTGTTTAGTGGCTTATATACTGCCAAGCTTAATTCAGAGAACTACTTCGGGAAGCGTACAAGGAGGATTAAAAAGCAACAAAATAAGAATAACATTTTACATATATTAAGTAAACATAACAAACATATAGTACAAACAAATTAGAATTGTCAGGTAGTCAGGTAACATCCAACATTGCCCGAAGCCTCAGAGTAGAGCCAGGTTTTTAAAGAACTCTTAAACATTGCCACAGATGTAGCTACGTGGATGTCAACTGGCAATTTGTTCCAGAGTGCAGGGGCCTCCACTGAGAAAGCCTAATTTCGTGTATCAATTTTCCAGGCTTCCAAAAATAAAATTGTGATCAGTTTCCTTGTGTGATGACACCCTAAGCTGCTCTGTCAGCAGACCTCTAAGACCAGGCTGTGGAACTGGGGTTTGCTGGAAGGAGGATATTTCTGCTGATAGAAGAAGCTTTTGTGTAGACCCAACCCCCCCGAAGCCATCTTTGAGTGAGGATGCATCTGAGAAGGTGCATACTTTCTGGCTTAAATTGCTATTCTCTCTTCCCATTTCATTTGCACCATAATAGTAATATTTTAAACACCCAGTGTGGTGTAGTGCGTAAAATGATGGAGTAGCATTTTGGAGAGATTGGGTTCAAATCCCCACTTAGCCATAAAAACTGGTTGTGGATGTGAACTGTTGTATGCCTTCCTTAAATATTTCACTTACCTTGAAAGCCCTACTAAGAGTTGATATACATAAGTTCCAACTTGATAGCACAAAATAGTAGTTTGGTAAGGGTTATTTTTAAAAAAACACTGTTATACTTTCCAAGATTTTCATTTTCTTCTCCATTTTAATTCAGTCATTCAGAGCTCCTCCAGGTATTAACTACATAGGCATGCACAATAATCTGGACAGATTGAAAAGCAAAGGTGGTTTTAAGGGTGGAAAATAATTCTAAATGGAACCATTATAAACCTATTAGTGAGAGAAGGGCAAGGAGGTAGAGGAAATATAAAAGGCAGCTAAACTCCTGAAGCACCTTGAGAGGAAGGGAAGTGGACCCTGAATTACTATTTTCCTCCAAAGTGGTTTAAACCATCGATTGCCATGTTTTAACAACAACTTCAACAACAACAACAACAACAACAACAAACCTCCGGGCATAAATAAAACAGTTTCATGGCAGTCTGTGCTTGCATGCATTCATCCATGCATTGCATACCTGTGCGCTGTGCCAAGAGGTGGAAACGGAGGCAAAGCAGACTTTTTCACAACAAAAGGTCCATAGGCAATAATATTCTCTTTTGGTGTTATTGATTGGTTGCCATACTTTCTCGTAGCTAGAAATACAACTAGGCTTACTAGATGGAGCCTCTTGTCAAGACTTTGTTCAGATAGATGTTTTTCTTGCATGGGGGAGAGTGAGTCCTGCCCACTCCCTCTCCTGGAGGCCCAATAGCTGCGTAGTCCCCAGGTAAAAGTTCTCCAGGGGTTTCATCTTGGATTTGTCACTCACAGTGGTTTTTATTAATGGCCCAGAGTCATCCCCAATCATCCTTCTCCCCATGTCCCAAGGGGTGTATTTTCCAGCATTAACCTCCTGGGCATACAGTTGACTTCACCGGAGTCCTCCAAACTCCAGGTTCAGAGGGGCAGGTGAGAAGTGGGAGACCCAATGCAACGTGCAGTCTTTGGCCTTGGAGGGGAGGGCTGTTAAGGAGTGCTACTCCTTGAGAACCTCCTTTGCTGTGCTTGCTGCCACTTGCATCTCCAGTACCAAAGCTGGGCTGGTGTAGTTGCCGCAGTGCCTTTCAGGCAGTGAAGATGCCAAGGATGGAGAGGCACTGGATCATCTGGGGCTCCATTGCCAGGGGCTCAAGTTCCTGTCCCTTTCCCCAGGCAACAGTTGGCCCATCAATGGCTGTTAATGCTTAAGGACAACACATCTCCACTTGAGAGGTTGTATTTTACCAGTTTTATCACAGGTAACTATTGTATACCTACATAACTATGATGTAAATGACCCAGAGAGTCCTTTAGTACTTTGGGGCAAGTAGAAACAACAAGAAGATATTTTGGTCTACTCCTCCCACACACCACTAGCCATCATGGGGCATGCTTTGTCCAAACCGCACCAAAATACTGCAACTAACACATTGTCTGGACACAGTTGGCTAATTCATAGCTATTTTGCTGGAATTAGCCCAGTCCAATGGCAGAAAAAGTGGAAGAACCACCTTTAGGAGAAGGAAACTCTTTCAAACCTCCACTGCCTTGTGGCTATATCCATCATTAGAAAAGGCTTCAGGAGTCAACCTCGAGGGAAAAAATGGAGCCGGAGTCCCGGAGACAGTTCATGACTATATACAATCATGTTCTGGCAACTCCTGTGACGCAGCTGGAACTAATCGTATCGGCTTTGCCGTTCCATTGGACCACTCCAGCTACGTGGAGAGGGGGGTTTCGCTGCCTGGGTAACAGCCTAATCTCCATATTGAATTACCCAGGCCTTGTGCCCTGGAGAGGACCACTTGCAGCAAATAGTGGGGGAACAACACAGGAAGCGGCAGCTACCTGGGTGTAGGCGGATCAGGATGAAAACCAGCAAACAAATCGTTGACTCTGCACCATGCAATAAACATAAAAAAAATCTTGAGCCTAAAGCTGGGCACATGGAATGTTAGGACAATGAACCCTGGCTGTTCAGACTATCTCCAAGAAATGGACACTATACGAAAGACAGCTGTTATCGACAGGGAACTGTGCAGACTGCGGATGGACACTGTTGCTCTCCAAGAGACAAGGCTACCTGACTCTGGATCTGTCAAGGAGAGGAACTTTACATTCTTCTGGCAGGGAAAACCATCAAACGAGACCAGGGAATGTGGGGTTGGCTTTGCTGTTAGAAATACTTTACTAGGTCTCATTATCCCACCTGCTGTAGGAAGTGAGAGAATCCTGTCCATGCAACTACACTCTACAGCAGGGTTGGTTACACTTATCAGTGCATACGCACCAACATTATCATCTCCAGCAGAACTTAAAGACAAATTATATGATGATCTAGCTGCCACTATCAAGAAAATCCCTGAGAAAAGACCAATAGCTATCCTCGGTGACTTTAATGCCAGGGTTGGAGCTGATTATAACTCCTGGCCCACCTGCCTAGGTCAGTTTGGCATTGGAAAGATGAATGAAAATGGCCAACGCCTGCTGGAGTTTTGCTCCTATTATGGTCTCTGTGTCAGCAATACATTCTTTAACACAAAGCCCCAGCACAAAGTCTCTTGGAGACATCCAAGATCGAAGCACTGGCATCAGCTCGACCTGATTCTCATCAGGCGCTCCAGCATTTCTAGTGTTACAATCACACATAGTTATCAAAGTGCCAACTGTGACACAGACCACTCCCTGGTGTACAGCAAAGTAAAACTGAAAACAAAGAGATTGCACCACCTGAAGAAGGAAAGAAGATCAAAAATTGATACCAGTAACACCTATAACCAAGGAAAAGTGGAGGAATTCTCCCATGTACTCAAGGAAGCTCTTCCTGGCCCTGCTGAAGATAATGCATCTAAACGTTGGGAACATTTTAAGAATGTTGTTTATAACACTGCTTTATCAGTATTCGGCAAGGAGACTCGAAAGACAGCAGATTGGTTTGAAGCCCACTCAGAAGAGCTGATGCCAGCTATTGAGGAAAAGAGGAGAGCCTTGACTGCATATAAAGCTTGTCCCAGCGAGCACAACCTACAGGCCCTGCGAGCTGTTCGTAACAAAGTCCAGCAGACTGCCAGGAAATGTGCTAACGATTACTGGCTGCAACTGTGTTCTCGGATTCAGATGGCAGCTGATTCAGGTAACATCAAGGGGATGTATGACGGAATTAAACAATACATAAGAAAACTGCGCCCTTAAAGACTGTTTCAGGTGAGATCATCCAGGATCGTGAGCAGCAGATGGCACGCTGGGTGCAGCACTACTCTGAACTATATTCCAGAGAAAACACAATAACCGACGAAGTCTTAAATAATATTGAGTGCTTGTCTGTCTTGGAGGAGCTTGACAATGAACCAACACTAAAAGAACTAAATGTAGCTCTGGATTCACTTGCCTCTGGCAAGGCACCTGGAAAAGATAACATCCCTGCTGAAGTTCTGAAGTGCTGCAAAGAGATCATTGCCACTGAACTGTACGAAATCCTCTGCCTTTGCTGGAGGGAAGGGGGAGTACCACAGGATATGAAGGACGCTAATATTGTTACACTATAAGAACAAAGGTGACAGGAGCGACTGTAACAACTATCGTGGTATCTCTCTTCTTAGTGTTTTCAGGAAGCTGTTTGCATGTGTTATACTGAAGAGGCTCCAGATACTTGCAGAGAGAGTCTACCCAGAATCACAGTGTGGCTTTCGAACCAACAGGTCCACTACTGATATGGTATTTTCCCTCAGGCAGTTGCAGGAGAAATGCAGGGAACAAGGACAACCACTTTTTGTAGCCTTCATAGATCTTACAAAGGCATTTGATATGGTTAGTAGGGATGGACTCTTTAAAATACTCCTCCGGGTTGGATGCCCACCCAAGCTCCTTAACATCATTAGGTCTTTTCATGAGGATATGAAGGGCAATGTAGTTTTCGATGGTCTGGTGTCAGATCCCTTCGACATCCGAAGCGGCGTGAAGCAGGGCTGTGTCCTTGCACCAACCTTGTTTGGGATCTTTGCTACCATGCTGAAGTATGCTTTTGGAACTTCAACAGAGGGTATCTATCTCCGGACCAGATCAGATGGAAAGCTCTTCAACCTCTCTAGATTGAGAGCAAAGTCTAAGGTACAGGTGAAGTTTTTGCGGGATCTCCTCTTCGCTGATGATGCCACCATTACTGCTCACTCTGCTGAAGATCTCCAACAACTCATGGACCATTTTAGTAAAGCTTGCAAAGATTTTGGGCTAGAAATCAGCATAAAAAAACACAAATAATGGGCCAGAATGTGGACTCTCCTCCTCCCATATTACAATTTCTGCAAAAGAACTGGAAGTTGTCCATGACTTTGTGTATCTTGGCTCAACTATCTCAGATACACTCTCACTAGAGTCTGAGCTGAATAAACGTATAGGTAAAGCAGCAACTATGTTTTCCAGACTAACAAAGAGAGTATGGCTCAATAAGAAGCTGACAGAACATACAAAGATACAGGTCTATAAAGCTTCCGTACTGAGCACACTTTTGTATTGCAGCGAGTCTTGGACCATCCATGCTCGACAGGAAAGAAAGCTTAATACCTTCCATATGCGCTGTCTTAGGCGAATATTCAACATTACCTGGCACGACAAAGTTCCAAATAGCATAGTCCTGAATCGAGCTGGAATCCCTAGCATGTACACTTTATTGAAACAGCGATGCCTACGCTGGCTTGGACACGTTGTGAGAATGGATGACAATCGGATCCCAAAAGATCTTCTATATGGAGAACTAATGAAGGGAAAGCACCCCAGAGGGAGACCACAGCTGCAGTATAAGGATATCTGTAAGAGGGGCCTGAAGGCCTTGGGAATGGACCTCAACAGTTGGGAAACCCTGACCTCCGATCGCACTGTCTGGAGGCAAGAGATACAGCATGGTCTACATAAATTTGAAGAGGCATTTGCCCAACAGGCAGAGGAAAAGAGGCAGGCACGGAAAGAACGAAACTTGAGGACCAGGCAAGAAACAGAATACATCTGCCCCCAGTGCGGTAGAGACTGCCATTCCCGAATTGGTCTATTTAGTCACACTAGGTGTTGTTTTTAGGATCTCTACTCCAGGCATGATACCATAGTCTTTCGAGACTGAAGGATGCCAATGTATGTATGTAGCCCAGTCCATGAGGACTGACTGATCAACAACATGTCTGATACAGGCTGGGAGTTGCAGTTCAGGATATATGCTGTCTGTGCATATACATTCTCTTGAGCATGCATAAACATGTGAACCACTCTGATCTTCCAATGTCCTAAAATCAGATGGGTTAAATAATGATGGATTCTTCCCTGACTAAATTTCTTTCCCTAATATATCTTAGTTAGCATTCTTCCTAACAACAAATGCATTTTCATTTCAAGGTCTTTGGTTTTCCTTCCTTGTATTTTAGAAAATGTGTTAAAAGCGAATGATGGGATTGGCAATTGCGCTCCATTCTCTTTTGCATGGCATTTACACTGCACTCATTTTAATGTTAATTTCAATGTCAATTCAAATGCATTATGAAGTAATGAGCTAGATAGAGAGGGACAGAATGCATTACTTAGCACAGTTGTTTTACTCAGATTTTTACCCATCTGTTTAAGTTAACATGTATCCATCTATATTTATCCCACATGTTTAGATAAATAAAACACAAATACATATTTGATTAGGTTAACAAATCTTGTGCAGTGTGCAGCGTTCTCCTCCTGTCTATTTTGAGGATAAATCCGCTTATGGTTTGATGGCTAAAAAAAACAATCTCAGTGTCCATTTTTTGCAACAATGGTCTTTGTTTCCTCTGGAAGCTTGCTTTTTCTGTCGTGTTCACATTTAGCTTCAGACAGAATGCTGAATTAGGGTTTCAACATTCTGAAATGCTGGAGAGGATCAGAAGAATTTATTTTTGTTCAGCAAATTCTGGTTCCCAATAGGAACTAGTCAGTGAGCTATAAACTAAGGTTAATTTTAACAAGCAGTTTAAAAGGAGAGTAAAGTTCCATGTAAAGTTATGAGTGATGGAAACTAACATTAAAAACACAGTGTCAATGTAATCACATAAGGTTATAAGTAGTTATAAACACAAAGTCTATGTGATCCTATAGATTCATGTGGAAACACTGGAACATGTACTTCTGTATTGCAGCTTTTACAGGGACCTACGCAAAGAGCTTTTATATCCAATTCTCCAAAGGATCCCTGGTAGACCCAGTAAATTTTATATTGAGTATTTACTAGCCGATAAGAACATAAATATAGCTGTGACAATGGCCAGATTTTGTGTGGAAGTCATGGCATCCCTTAAGATGATTTTGTCATCAGAATTTTAGATCCCCTAATTTTCCAGTGTATGATATAATACCCTTCCACATTTTAATATAATATTTAGAATATTTATTTATTATTATCCTATGCAATTATATGTATATTAATGTTTTCCATGGCTACACATTATTGATTTTTCATCTGTCCAACTATATTTGTATTATTGGTGTCGTCTTTTGAACTTGATTGCCATGTAACATTTTGGTCTATGACCGTAAATAAACAATTATTATAATTATTATAAATGAAATGAAATGAAATAGGAAGGAGGAATACAGGATCTGGAAGAAATTCCAGTCAGCACCATAATGATCATTGCATTCAGTTAAATTTTGGGAAATGCAAAAAGCATTTCCACTGTCTGTTAAAGGAGTGCAACAAATGAAAACTGATTGTCATACAGAGCATATATACTTTCTGGTAGAGATGGGCACGACCAGGAAAATTTTTTTTCCAAGTTGTCGTTTTTCGGGACGGGTCTGTTTCGGGTCGTTTCCATTTGTCGTGAAAATTTCTAAAAATTTGTCGTTTCGTCATGTCATTTGTCGTTTGTCGTTACCACCGTGATTTCGCGCGATTTGACATCCCATTGGCGTCCCACAATCAGGGCCGGCGCTAGGTGTTTTTGCGCCCTAGGCGGCAGGCGGGGTGCGGGGGCGGGGAGGTGCGGGCGGGCGGCGGTGGTGGTGGGGGCATGGGCGGGCGGCGACAGCGGCAGGGGGGAGGGGAGGGCGCGCGGGCGGGCGCGCGGGCGCGCGGGCAGCGGCTGCGGGTCCCGCAATGACCCAGAGCAGGCGGAAAACACTTTAAACTGGGTGATTGCTGCACAAGACTGCATGCATCCAATCAAAGCAAACAAAGTGGACAGAATGCAATATATTTCTTTTTTTTCTCTTGGACTTGGTCAATGATGAACCGGCCAGCCACCAAATGTAATTGAGTGCACTAGTGCAGTGGAAGCAAGCTAATTACTTGTTGGGAAAATATAAAATATACTGTTGTAGTAGTATATTTCTTAAATAAATCAGACCAGTCCCCTCCCCTCCCTCCAGGCAAACTTCCCCTTTGAACAGAACAAAAATCCTCACAAACTGCAAGAACCTCCCCTCCCTCCAGGCAAACTTCCCCTTTGAACAGAACAAAAATCTGCAAGAGAAAAAAAAAACTGCTTACTGCTATTCCCCCCACAGCAGACAAAACTGCAGGGAATAAAAGGAATTATTTTCTATGTAATTCAATTGAATAAATTCCCTGACTCCCTGCCTGCCTAAGAGAAATCTACAGCCTCTCTGGCGCCTCTGTCCCTCCCTATCGCGAAATCGAAACTAGCACGAGCCACCAGCTACACGTAGACAGACAGCCCTCCACCCTCCACAATCCCGACCCGACTGCAATTTCTGGAAGGTGTCTCGCCTTTTTATACCCTCTGGCACATCCAGAAGTGTCAGTCAAAACCTGGCTATGCGATTGGTGGAATTGGTCAAAAAAATTGCATGGTCCCATCCCATGGACAGTCCATCATTGTGCAGGTGTAAAAAAATAAAATTAAAAATAAAATAAAATAAAATCAATGGAGACGTTTTATTGCAAGAAAAACCCACTGCTGCTACTATAAAAATTCAGGCATTTAAAATACCTAATTTTCACATGTTTCTGTTGTGCTTTGGTGGGTTTTTGGACCACGATTTTTTTTTAAAAAAAATTGTGGTCGCCATTTTGGATCCCCCCCACCGCATGGCAAATGGAGATGACGATGCCCCCCCCAGCCTGGTACCAGCAGCCCAGGACAGGAGGGGGGGAAGCCGGGACCCCCCCAGAAACCACCCCTCGGTAGGTGCCCCCAGGCAGGCATATTTTCTCCTGCTCTTATGGCCGGGAATCGGGTTTTTTTTCTTTTTAAAACTTTTTTTCTGTGCTGCGCCGCTTGGCATCGTGCGATCGCCAGCGCCGCGATGCCATGAACAACAACAACAAATCAGACCCAATTTATCGTTTATCGGTTCGAGTTCGAGTTCTGACGGCTTAATTGTCATTTCCATTCTCGTTACGTAACCTAAACGACAACCGAAAACGGAAATGACCATTTCGCCGAGTCGTGCCCATCTCTACTTTCTGGAATTTACTTCCACAAGATGCAGTAATGCAATTAGTTCTGATGACTTTGGGTTATATGCTTACTTGAAGAGTAAATCTGCTCATGGCTTTTGAAATCTCATAACTTAGAAAACTGGATACTTCCATAAAATAATATGGTAGCATCCATGCTTTCCAGATTTGTTGGGAAACTTGGGCTGTGGAAGATTTCAAACCCCTCTCTTTCTAACTGGTGGATTTTTTTTCTAAGTGTTTTCCAGAATGGCTCTAGGAAGTATATACACAGGTCATAATTAGGAAAATGTATGGTTAGTAGAAGCTGCCTAGATGCCCTAAGCCCATCCGATCTCACCCAATTTCAGAAGCTAAGCAGGCTCAGCCCCGGTTAGTACTTGGATGGGAGACCACCAGGGAATGCCAGGTGCTGTAGGTGCCTGGAGTAGGAACTGGCAAACCACTCCAGTATTCCTGCCAAGAAAACTCTATGGGTATGATGTCACGAAGAGTCGGTAACGACTGTAATGACACAACACACATGGTTAGTAGGTGTTAGAAATAGTAGCATAAAAGAATGGGCTGTAAATGAACGAGCAGGCATTTTGTTCTACTCTTCAACTGCTGTGCTTGTAGCGCATAAATACGTTCCAAAGACTAAAGAAGAATAGAACAGTTGGAAGTATCTTTCCTTACATAAGCCCTAATAGCAGCAGCTTTGACTCAGAGAATTAATGTCATTCCACCTAAATATTCCTGGTTTACTGGTCTTTTTTCAGTAACACAGTAAATGCAAAGGTGACAGGATTTCACCAAGGAGCTCTTTTAGGAAACCAGTCTGAATCAGCCGGTGAGAAATGTCAAACCATGCAGATAGCTAATTATGCCTCAAACATTAATTTGGTACAGATCAAAATAAAACTTTGAAAATATCAACATCTGAACTCTGTCACAAAGAAACTATTCAATAAATGAAGGATACACTAAAAAGTTCAGCTATCTTTTCTTTTTAAAGTGAAATATTCAACAATCTGTCAGCAGTGGACAGAGCTGATTGACACATAAATATAATCTGGTCCTAGAGATGCAAGTGTATGATTTGTTTTAACCTGGTTTATAAGGATCACATAACAATTTTGGGTTCTAAGCAAAATAAAACCATGGGTTGGTTTCTTCTGCCTCTTCCGCCTACCATTGTTCTGATCGTGTGCTCTTTCTGGAAGCATTTGATTTTGGTTTTAAAGAAAATTTGTGACAAGGAAGCTGGCCAGTATTCAATGCAGGAAAAATAAAACAGACATCAAATGTAGCCCATATTTTCTTACTCCTCTGAATCTATGACTATTGATTGAAGTCTGCAGCAATCAGAGATAATGGAGATGTAAAGACTTATCTATGCAGACTTGGATTCTTTGCTGTAAATATTGTTCACCTGTGTAGCATTCCCTGAAATATATTTGCACTGAACATTTAAAAAATCCATCTGTTCTGGAACTAAAAGTTTTCTCAGGAGAGCTAAATATGAACCAACTTGTCTTTGCAGCTGCAAATATACATACATACATACATACATACATACATACATACATACATACATA
>JAHTLZ010000008.1:18577246-18609524 GCA_023846285.1 Phrynocephalus versicolor | reverse complement strand
ATACATACATACATACATACATACATACATACATACATACATACATACATACATACATACATACATACATACATACATACACAGTGGTACCTTGTATAAAGGAAACTGAAATTATGTTAAGCAAATTTTCCTTTATACAAATTTCCCATATCAATGCATTGAAAATGGAGTAATCCCATTTTTATGTTGTACGGATTTGCCCCATAGGTGATTATGTTAAGCAAATTTCCCCTATCTCCGGAAGAGTTTATGTTGGACAAATTTTATATATATTTCAGTCTGCATTAACAGAATTATAGCTTCCAAATCCTGTGAAGTACTAG
The DNA here is from genome assembly GCA_023846285.1 of Phrynocephalus versicolor. Classification (NCBI taxonomy): domain Eukaryota; kingdom Metazoa; phylum Chordata; class Lepidosauria; order Squamata; family Agamidae; genus Phrynocephalus; species Phrynocephalus versicolor. Next base: position 18,609,201 of record JAHTLZ010000008.1, on the reverse strand, counting down.
TTCCCCTTTACCTTATCAATAAGTTGAGATTTCATTTTCCTCAAGGTTTAATTTTTATCCACTTCCCCTTTTCTCAGCATAGGTTCTGCTGGTTAATTACCTGGCAACCTGTAAAGACTTGCTTGAATCTCTTGTCCTAATCCTGCACTGATTTACATTCCCCATGGTCCTCATCCTGCACCAGTATGGCTAGTCCCTGAGCCGAATTCCACACCACCTGACCATTTCATGAGCTTGATCCTGCATTGATGAACCTGTTCTGAAACCTGTGGTCTGGGCCCACTTAGGAATATGGAGGGTTTGAGGGTTCAACATGTTTCTCCCTGCGGCATCAACCAACACTGACCAGAGACATCAGATGCTAAGATTCCATAGGATAGAGTCATGGGTGTGATAGCAAAGTGATCCAGGCTCCACACCCTGCACTCAGAATGAGTTTCTAGCAAACCTAGGGCCTTTTCACACGACCCCTAAACTCCGCGGCAAATGGCTCCCACCTCTGAAGCTTAAAATTGTTTCCCCACCAGCTCTGGAGTTTACAGAAAATTAAGTGCGACCACGCCCACCTAAGCACGTCCCAGCACACTTTTCAGGTACCTGCTCTCCAGGGGTGAAAATCCCTGATGCGGATGTAAAGGAGTGTGTGCCGGGCTCTCCTCGCTTCTGTTTGTTGTTGTTTTTTGCCCCCCCCCTTTAAGAGACAGGAATCAGGGCGACGATGGGGCTCGGGGCGGCTTCGACCGGCGGAGGTGAGCCTGCATTTTTTCCTCTCTTTTGTTCTCCCTCCCCTCACACAGACAGGAGCAAGGAAGTGCGGAGGGGGTGGGAACACAGGAAGAGCAACAAACCCCCAAGATCTCTGGTCCGAATTTAAGTGGCCAGCGGATCTTAGGGGTCGTGTGAAAAGGCTCCTAGTTACTAACTTGATCAGTTTCTCCACTACCATTAAAAAGTCTGTTGCTGTTGTTGCTGCTGCTGCTGCTGTTGAGAATTTGGCCTTTCTTTCCAATTATCTTTTGAGGAGAGATAAACTGGAGAAGATGAGCCTAATCATAGCAACGTGCAACAAATGTCATTGAATAAAGATAAATGGCTTCTGAAGCCAACATGGAGGCTTTGCCTTAGCATGTCATCATGCTATAATTTCAACTCAATTGAGCTTCATGTGCCCCAAAGCACCACTTTCGACTTGCAGGGACACAAATTTAAAGGACATCCATCAGTGCAGCACCACTGTGTGCAGCCCAGTCAACAGCATTGCCCTTTAAATGTTTTCAGACATGGTGGTGTGGTGGAACACACTTTGGCTTCAGTTGTGAGCTAATTTTCTTCGCTGATTAATGAGGTGGTTTAAGATATCAATTATTATTATGCCCATATAAAATAATGCCACTGCACCAACATCACTGTAATGGCTTATCATGTTATCAATTTAAAGTAACAGCTCAGGAGAAGGAGCTGGGGGGGGGGCAGAAAATGTCAGAACTTTGGGGAAGAAGTTTTTGCCTTGGTTATTAAGACAGCAGGCCTTTCTTGGTGGCCACATTGGTAGCAGGCGACTAATCCTGGCCATATAATAGCATGTCCAAAATTTGGCCCTCCTGATGTTTTGGACCACAACTCCCAGAATTCCAAGCCTGCATTTCCAGTTTGGACCCTCACATTGTTTGTATGATGGCCATGTCCCACGACACTTCCATCTCACTCTTTGCTTGTGGGCCGTTCCCCTCTTCTCGTTTTGTGTAAGGTAAGATCCATTCTTTTCTTCATTAAACCCACACCATATGATAATCTGCAAATCCTTGATGCTGACATACCTGTGTAGGACCTTTGCCAGGGCTTCCCAGGTAAACAGTAGCCAGAAGTGCTGTGCTATTCCCTTCTTCTGGGGGTGGCCCTCAGACTTCAGAACTTGTCCAAGGCTGCCCAGGCTGACTCTTCTCCTGGTGGGCACAGTGCCAACTTGAGCTCCTGACCTCTGGTGCTCCATCTCACTGAGCTGTTCAGCCACCTTAACCTGTACACATTTCTTAAGTGGATCCTGCTATACATGTTCAACCAGCACTTTCTATGTATTTGAAAACATATATTTTTCAAATGTCCTCTTTTATTCTCTGAGTGCTTGCTGCCATTAAGGATTATAGGATCATAATATCCTGGAATTGGAAGGGGCCCCAAGGCCAATGAGTCCAACACCCTGCTCAATGCAGGAATATAAATCCAAGCAAATCTGGCAAATCAAAGTGTATTTGACAAAGTATAACAATTTTATCTTGAATGCCTCCAGCGTCGGAGTGCCCATCACCGCCCAAGATAATTGGTTCCATTGTCATACTATCCTAACAGATAAGATGCCCCCCCCCCCAATTTTCAGTCAAAATGTGGCTTCCTATAACTTCAGCCTATTATTATGTGCCCTGCACTTAGGAATGACTGAAAATAAATTCTACCCCTCCTCTGTATTTGAGAAATGCCACCGTATATCTTCTCAGTCTTCTTTTATGAAAGATAAACATACCCGTTCCTTTCAGTCTTTTCTCACAAGGGCTTATTTTTCAGACCCCTGAGCATCCTTCTGGCCCTCCTTTGAACACATTTCAAATTTGTCTGCATCCTTCATAAAGTGTGACATCCAGAGCTGGGCAGAGTACTGGAGATGATGTTTAACTAATTCTGTGTAGAGGGGAAGTAGTGCTTTACAGGAGAAAATGCTTCTATTACTGCACCTAAAATAGCGTTGGTCTTTTTCCTTCTTTTCCTTTTTGGAGCCACATCGCACTATTAGCTCATATTCAATTTGTGGTCTATAACAATTCCAAGAAGCTTCTTGCTCATAGTATTACCAAGCCAAGTATCTCCATGTTGTAACATTTATTTGTTTTTCCTCCTGTGGTTTTTTTAATGTAGATAATATAGAAATAGAACTTTGCACTCCTGCCTGTTAATATTCGTTCTCCTGAAATCCTTGAAATCTTTGCTAGTTTTCTTGTTGTGTTTGAGCATGAACAAATTGAAAATAACATTCCTCAGCCTGCCAGAGGGGAAGAAGATTCTTTGGCGCTTTCACCAGGAGGCGGAGAGGAGCTTTTGCTCAAAATATGCAAAATTCTGCCAATAACCTATAATCCAAAATGACAGGAAATGGTGCAAAATGGCAGTGCCTACTGCTTTCATGCACTGGGTTCCCAATGGTTAGAAACATCGCAGGGATCTTTCCTTCTTTTTAAAGCATTAGCCAATTATTTTGTGATTACTCTGTGTGCTCCATTTGCACTCGGGGGTGGGGGGGTGGGAGTAATTCTGTGCAGATGCAGTCCCGGCAGCAGTTTGGATTTGTAATTGAACCAAGGTGCAGAAAATAGTCCATAGAACATCCCCAAAATGTAAACTGAGACTCAGACTAAATGCATTTGCAACTGTGCCTCCTGGATGAAGAGCCAGCCTTTATGGCCTTGGGCAAGCTACGCAGTCCCAGGGCTCCCCAGCAGAAAGGAATGACAAACCACTTCTGAATTTTCCTCACCATGAAAACTCTGGAAAGGATCACCATCAGTCAGAATTGACTTGATGGCACACAAATGATGGCACACAATTATGATATTATTATATCTTTGCTCTGCCATTACTCTAGGGTGGATGGTAGTGATAGGCACCTTACAAAAAATGACACAGTTCTGCCATTTTGTAAGCTTACAAAACCTTACAAAATGAAACAGAACAGCAAACGGTGTGTCGTCAAGAAATGGAACGAAACACCATTTTTTGTATTGGAAATGAAACAAGTCATCCTGGCCTCTTGAACCAGGTCTTGAGAACAGGAGGTTTATTTTTAAACTGATTGATTTGTTTTCCTTTCTTCCTGTGCCTCAGCTGTTTAGATAGCTTATCTCTGATCTTGATCTGCCTGGTGAAGCTAGCCAGGAGCTGAGCTCTTCCCTTTGCTGGCTGTGTCTGCAAGTTGATTTCAACTGATTGTTTTGTTTTCCTTTCACAATTAAGTAGGACTGTGGGGGTTGTGTTTTATATATTTTCCTTTCTCCTGCTGATAAGCTGTTGAGCTTATCTCTCTGCTCTACTAAAAGGCCGCACAGACACATACCAAAGCAAAATGGGCTTTGAGAAAACCAAAAGCCCACTCTGAGAGGAGAACTTTGAGCTAAGAAAATTCCCCATAGAGTAGATGTTTGCTTCACATCCATTGTGTTTGTGGACAAATGGGATTTTTAAATGAGATCTGTAGGAATGTGGTGCTTATATTTCTGTTGGCTGCCTGATGACAAATTTGTGTTAATCTCTGAGAGATATTAGGACAAGGAGAGTAAAAGCCCCTTATCTACAGGCACCCTCAAGGATATAGGTCACCCACAAATTCCAATTTTCTAAGCAGTAGAAGTGAGGGGATATTAAGAATTGAACATCCTGAAAATAGTGGAGGGGGATTTTTTAAAAGAATATTTCTGCCTACTCACTCCAAGGCATGTTTCAATGTTTCATTCTGAACATTGAAATGGGCAGGCATTTGGCAGAGCCTAGCTTCTGTTGTAAGCAGCTTGCAGATAGTGAAATGTAAAAAACAAATTAAAGAAGGAAGAACTTGGAAAATTCATTTTGCTAATTTGTCATGTGAAGAACTGTTCATTTCTGGAAAGGCTCTCTAGCCAGCCTCATTTACTGAGTGAACCTTGAGAGGTCTCCAGCTTAATTAATAGTTAAATATTAAATGTTTTAAAACATTTAATATCTCTGCTCCTTCTGCATAAAACACAGTTTCCATTGAAGTACCTGGCAGAAGGCATGCTGCATAAGTCTGTGTCATTTCCCCCCGTAAGACTTCCATATCATATTAACTGCATATGGTTAAAAGCAAGGGAGAAGAAGCTTTAATGGGGAAATTCTCATTAATGGGAGGCTTTTAAATTGAGTGTGAGAAAACTCACTGGACTATGAGTTAAAGTAATTTAATGCCAGATTAAATGATGCATTCCACTGGATTTTCATTAGAGCACATGGAATATTTTTGGAGAGTTTGGTGCCGTGACTTCTTATGTTTTAATGGGTCAGTCCATGGTACAAGTAACCATGTGCATTTGTTTGTGTGTATTTAAATTGTTAATTTAAGAGATTATGAGAATCATGCCTACAGGGAAAAGGTTAATGAGTTTTGTTTTATTGTGCAGGTATTTGGGCTATAATACTATAATTTGAGATTTGATAGTTAGGCTTGGGAGTTTTGAATTTATTTATTTATTTATTTATTTATTTATTTATTTATTTATGCATGCATGCCAGAGTCACTTCACGAATTGAGCAGGAATTTTCCCAGCTACAGTAAAATCCAAGTCCTCAGAGGAGTTTCAATTTATACACCTGCTCCTTGTCAAAGTTCTCTCTGCATTGACGGCTGTTAAGCATGAAAAAGGACATGGATGATCCTTCTAAGCTCCAGACACAAGCTGCAAAGCATTAGGGGACTGGTGGTTTTTTGAGAAACCTCTTCATAGCTGCCTTTCAAGTCTTCTGCTTTCTTGGCTTTAATCTCCATTTCAACTGATGATTGAATGACACATCCTACTGATGTGTAGCAGTCTTTGGCATTAGTCAGAGTGATGCAGCAGACTTAAGTAACGGATCTTAAGCATCATAAAAGGATAGTACTTTATTAGTTAGGTAATGACCCATGAGGATATTCATACTGCCAGAGAGGAGAAGAACTGATTGAGGTGTTTCAGATTAGGGTACTTTTGTGGTATAGTAATTAGGGAATTGAACTGAGATATCAATTGGGCAGCCACCTATGAAACTAACTGTGATCTTAGGCCAGCTACTGGGTTGTTGTAAGAATAAAGATAGCGGGAAAGTCAAGTATGCTACTGAGCCCTTTGCAGGAAGGGTGAAATCTAAAATGAAAGAGTAATTGAATGGTCCGACATTTGGTGCTCCACCAATAGTTAACAAAATACCTTGATCAGTCCTGGAATTAAATACTTGCACAACAGTACAGAACAGAAGACAATGCTGGAAACAATGCAATACAAGACTGTAAATTGTACTGCAGGCATTGTACTTGCTAAGCACAAACTCCAGTCTTTAGTTTCACTAGGAGAAGCTCAACCAGATGTCAGTAGTATGTGATCTGTCCATTGTCCTGGTTGCTTGCTGCTGTTTTGTTTGTTTTATTTTTTCATTGTGTCCTTCAACTGGTGGTCAGTATCTCACCCCTTTGAATTCTGGGATCAGGGTTCCAAGTTAGACTCTTTGCCTACCTGTTTTCCAGCTCATCTCTTCCTTCTGTTTTCCAGTCTGTGCTTCCTTGGAAAAGTGTCTCTCCATTTTAATAACCTCTGACAGTGGCGTAAGAACATTTAGATCTGTCTGTTAGTTCAAGATCCTGACTGCTTTTCCACCCTGTCAGTGGCCAGCGCTATGGTGTGCTCCTACTGGTGATCTTGGATTAATGTGTGCATCTTTGTGTAGGCTGAGTGGGAATAGTCAGCCCCCAGCAAAGAATAACAGGAGTGAAGGCAGGTGAATCTTTGTTATTCCTAGTCTGATTGTGTCTTTCTCGCTCCAAGGCCAACTGCAACTAGTGATGACTGTTCTTGCACAGAACTTTTTGTCAGGTTATATGAATAGTTTGTGTGGGTGTCGGTAATATACATTCCACCAGCCAATAATAGCACTGTTGCTGCAATACAAATTCTCCACTTCTGATGTTCTTGAACATCTAGAAAGTATGGGCCTATATGCACTCTAGCTGGTGCGGAGAACTATTTGATTTCACTTGTCACTTGGTCTTTATTATATGAATTGTTCCACAAATCAACAGGAAAAATTGAACTTAGAAGAAAATCTAAGTATTCTTGATAAGAAGTAGAGGGTGGGAGTAAAGATAGGTTTTCATGTCTGGTCACATTCCGTTAATGCAATGTGAACTGTGACTTTCTGCTATCTCTCTAACATATTAGTAAGCAGATGTTAGCAGTTGAACTACAGGCAGTTTTAACACAATTGAACAGGATTGTAAATTATGTAGGTAGTTATTTAGAATGGTAGTTAGAGAGGGCACGCAGATCCTTATTATGTGTCTGTCAGCCAGCTTTTTTGAGATGTAAATGGGACAACTTTCCTTTATTTCCATACACAAATCATAGCAAACAAAGTGATGGAAGCAGTTTGTTATATGTAGGTTGCTGAAGTGTTTTCTTATACTCAGTGAAGATGTACTGTAATGTAACAATGCAGTTTTTCATCCACAATGAAGAAGCATGCTTTCATTCATTCATACAGCCTATTGGGGGAAAGGTGATTTTGGTCTATAGAAACATCACACTGAAATAAAACTCTTAGTTCTTCAAGTGCTACAATATTTTCCTTTTTAACCCTTGCATTTGGCGTAGGAAAACTTGGACAAAATGTAACCACAAGATGCAAGTGGCCTTATGTTCTTCAGAGTGCTGGTTGCACAAAATACAAAGCTTTCTTTTTTAATCTTAAGCAATTCATATCAGCCATCGGGGAGAGAGAAATGATTTTCTCATCTCCAAGAATAAAATAAATTATCTCTGTTAACAAATCTTGTGTCCCTGAAGTTGGAAATGGGTGTTCTTAACAGAGGGAAACATTGAACTTTTTAAAAAGAAGAATGCATACCTTTATGGCAAGGACATGACCTGTACACCGCAGAGGGTGAAAGAGGAAGCACAACATTTCAACAGTGTTTTTAAAGCTTAAAGTTGTCATGTCACAGCAAAAACAAGGGGGGTCTTATGGTGCCTTGAAGACTCACACATCTCAAAAGGCAGTGAGCTGCAGCTGCCATCCACAAAAAGTTTATACCAAGTCCAACCTGCATTTAAATTGGTATAAAAGAATAGCAGGACCTCCTTGCTTTAAGGTTATAAGTAGTTATAAACACAGAGTAGAGATGGGCACGACTAGGGAAAATGACGTTTTCGAGTTGTCATGTGTCGGAGGCGGCGCGTGTCGGCTTGTTTCCGTTTTTCGCGAAAATTCGCAAAAAAATAGTCGTTTCGTTTTTTGTTTTTTTGTCTGTCATTAAACTGGTTTGGGGGGGTAGCGGGCTCCTGGAGGCACCTCTTTTTTGGGGGGTGGGTGCCTCCGCTGGCCCGCTATAAAGGGAAGCGGGCTCCTGGAGGCACCCGTGGGTGCCTCCTATCCTCACCCGGTAGGAAGGGAAAGCAGGCTCCTGGAGACCCCTCCACATGGGGGTCTCCTCTCCTCACCTGCTGCTGCAAAAGGGCATGCACATCCATATGGATATGCATACCAGTTGCAGACTAGTGAGACCAGTGCACTGGTGCATGACGACCGTCCGTCCAGGAGAACCCTGAGTCAAGACTGGGTCGCACCCGCTGTGTCTCACAAAGAAGGGAATCGTACTTGCGTGTAGTGCAATGCAAGTAGATCTGGCTTAGGGGACAGCAGCTTAGCGCAAGGGCTAGGGTTAGGCTAGTTACTGGTGAGGTTAGGGTGACTATGGGGGTGCACCTCTGGGTGCCTCTCTGACCCACTAAGAGGACAGTGTACTGTGGCGTATGGGTAAGGAATCAAGGATTAGGGTTAGGGTTAGGGGGCTAGGGCAGGGTTTAGTGGGCTTCTTGGCACATCCCAGAAGTCTCAGTGGCCAAGTGGCCATGATGGCTCCAAAAATTTGCATGGTCACTCTCACATGGCCACTTGGCCAGCCCATCATTGCGCAGGTATAAATAAAATAAAATAAAATAAAATCAATGGAGACTGAGAGTGAGAGAGGACAGGGGAGGAGACATTTTGTTGCAAGAAAAACCCACTGCTACTGTAAAAATTCTGGTGGTTTTATAATAGCAATTTTCGCATGTTTCTGTGGTGCTTGTTGTGTGTTTTTGGACCACAATTTCAAAAAAATATTATGGTCGCCACCCCATTTTGGATCCCCCGCCCACACTGCATGGCATGGTGACTCGAGTCCGGCTGCCCAGGACAGGAGAGGGGGGGAGGCCGCGGGGACCCCCCTCCAGAAACCACCCCTCTGGTAGGTGCCCTGAGCCCTCACTCAGGCAAGCATATTTTCGCCGGCTTTTTGGCCCGGGATGGGGGGGGGGAGTTTTAAAACTTTTTTTCTGTGCCGCTTCCGCTTTAATTGTGGCGGCCGGCGGCCGGCGGCGACTTTGGCGGGACGACAAGGATGCATTGCCCGGCCCACCCCCAGCGCAGCCCAGGGCCTGGAGGGACAGGAGGAGAGGGGGGGAGGCCGTGGGGACCCCCCTCCAGAAACCACCCCTCTGGTAGGTGCCCTGAGCCCTCACTCAGGCAGGCATATTTTCGCCGGCTTTTTGGCCCGGGAGGGGGGGGGAGTTTTAAAACTTTTTTTCTGTGCCGCTTCCGCTTTAATTGCGGCAAGCAAGCCGGCGACTTTGGCGGGACGACGAGGATGCCCGCCCCCAGCGCAGCCCAGGGCCAGAGGGACAGGAGGAGAGGGGGGAGGCCGGGGACCCCCCCCCCAGAAACCACCCCTCTCTCTGGTAGGTGCACTCAGGCAGGCATATTTCCGCCTGCTTTTTGGCCGGGAACCGTTTTTTTTTTTAACTTTTAAAAACTTTTTTTCTGTGCCGCTTGGCATCGCGGGATCACTGCGATGCCAGGAACGACCACGACAAATCAGACCCAATTATTCTTTAGTCGGTTCGAGTTCGAGTTCTGGCGGAGTAATTCCCGTTACCGTTTCCGTTGAGTAACGGAAACGAGTAACGGAAACGGAAACGGGAATTCCGCTAAGTCGTGCCCATCTCTAACACAGAGTCTATGTGATCATATATATTAATATAAAAGACACATAACAGGTAGTCCATCATTCAAGGAAAGCTTGCCTGGAGAGAAAGGTCTTTGCCCTTTTCCTGGAAGACAACAGAGATGGGGCAGTCCTGGCCTCTAGTGGGAGGGAGTCCCAGCGTCTGGGTGCAGCAGCTGGGAAGGCCCTTTCATGGGTTCCCATGAGATGTACCTGTGAGGGTGGCGGGATAGAGAGAAAGGCCTCTCCTGATGTCCTTAACACACCCAAGTCGGCTCATACTGTGAGATTGCATCTTTGAGGTAGCTAGGACTCAGGCCGTACAATGCTCTGTAGGTCAAGGTCAGCACTTTGAATTGTGCCCGATAGCTGATTGGCAGTTAGTGGAGCTGCTTTAATAGGGGTGTAATGTGATCCCTGTCCCCCACCCCAGTCAGAAGTCTGGCTGCTGCATTTTGGACCTGTTGAAGTTTCCTGAGGCTTTTCATCGGTAGCCTCACATAGAGAGTGTTACAGTTGTCTAGCCAGGACGTCACTTAATGGATGGATGGATGGATGGATGGATGCTCAAAAGGTGGACTTGGGTAGGCCTCCCTTGTGCCAGGCATGCCACCCCCTGGGTGAGGGGGATGAGGCAAACATAACTGACAACCTAAAGGATTATCTTGCAGGCAGATCTTTGCCCTCAAACTTTTTCCCACCACAAAGTGTTAGATGTTTCTAGGAAGCCCAGAAGCAGGACATGAGGACAATCACCGTGTTCCACTCTACCTGCCCAACAACTGATAATCCAGTAGTAGAGATGGGCACGACCAGGAAAAATGACGTTTCGAGTTGTCATGTGTCGGAGCCGGCCCGTTTCAGCTCGTTTCCGTTTGTTGCGAAATTTTTCAAAAATTTGTCGCTTCTTTTGTCGTCTGTCGTTTGTACTGGTTTAGGGGGGGTTGGGTTAGCGGGCTCCTGGAGGCACCTCTCTGGGGTGGGTGCCTCCTCTGGCCCGCTAGGAAGGGTAACGCATAGCCATCGCATACCAAAGTGGCAGAGGCACCTCTCTTCTGGGTGTCTCTGTCTGACTCACTAAGAAGGACAGCATACTGGCGTACTTGCGTACAGGTTACAGCCGGCTTACGGCAGGTGAGCAAGGTGAGAGAGGAATCCCTCTGGCCTGTGACTCACTAAGAAGGGAAGTGTACTTGCATAATGCGTAGTACAGATTTGGCTTAGGGTTGGGCTTGGGGTTAGGGCAAGGGCTAGGCTTAGGGTTACCGTTAAAGTTAGGGTGGGTTAGTGGGCTGCACCTCTGGGTGCCTCTGACCCACTAAGAAGGACAGTGTACTGGCGTATGGGTTAGGGTTAGGGTTAGGGTTGGGGTTCGGGCTAGGGTTAGTGGGCTATTTATGCCCGACTGGCACATCCAGAAGTCTCAGTCAAAACCTGGCCATGCGATTGGTGGAATGGCTCCAAAAATTTGCATGGTCCCATCCCATGGCCAGCCCATCATTGCGCACTGCGCAGGTGTAAAAAAATAAAAATAAAAATAAAATAAAATAAAATCAATACGACATTTTATTGCTATGAAAAACCCGCTGCTGCTACTGTAAAAATTCAGGCAGTTAAAATACCTAATTTCCGCATGTTTCTGTGGTGCTTTGGTGGGTTTTTGGACCACGATTTCAAAATAAATATTGCGGTCGCCATTTTGGATCCCCCCGCACCGCATGGCAAATGGAGACGACGAGGATGCCCCCCCAGCCTGGTACCAGCAGCCGAGGACAGGAGAGGGGGGGAAGGCCGGGGACTCCCCCCCCCCAGAAACCACCCCTCTGGTAGGTGTCCTCAGGCAGGCATATTTCCGCCTGCTTTTTTGGACGGAAATTGGGTTTTTTTTTATTTTTAAAACTTTTTTTCTGTGCCGCTTGGCATCGTGCGATCGCCGCGATGCCATGAATGACAACGACAAATCAGACCCAATTTTTCTTTTATTGATTCTGGTTCGAGTTGGAGCGGAGTAATTGTTGTTACCGTTTCCGTTGCGTAACGGAAACGAGGAACGGAAACGGAAACAAGAATTTCGCCAAGTCTTGCCCATGTCTATCCAGTAGCATACGACCACTGGACCTGGTTTGAGGCATATCATGTAACCAACCAGTCTAGCAGCCACTGACAGCCTTACCCTGCATAGGTTTCAGCACTGGCATGGAGGTTATATTTAAACTGGATCTTTCTGCAAATACATGCTTCCATCTTCCACTGATCAACTTTATCAGGTCAATCCTGGGTTTCGTTAGTGCAAGGGAGACTGAGATTGCATACATGTGTGCCCACAGACACACAGGGTGGTTAGTACATTCTAAAGCACTGGGTGCTAAGGCGTAAGCACAGAAAGTTTTATTCTTTGAGTGTGTGATGTTTGACTTTGAGTTTCTAATGTCAGTGGCTAGAGCTGTAGTTCAGAAAGTTAGCTGTTGAAAAGAAGCCTGAGTCATGCTGCATATAGATGCTGCTGGCTTCAAGCAGAGGGATCAGACCAGACAAATCCAGAATACAATCTACGAATTCTGTGGGATGAATGGATGGATTCCACTCCACCTTATGCTACACTCAATCCACAGGGAAGAGGGGAAGATTTCTCTTCTTTTCCTCTTTCAAGTCCTGTCTATAACACTTTTTGCAGATGATTGTTCTTATAGGACGAGGGAGGGGAAGAATATGGATGTTAGGGTCCATTTTTCTAATGAAAGTATAACACAGTGGATCAAAACATGAAAACATTTTTGATCAACTATTAGAAAATAAACACAACAGGAGTGTGTGTATCCCTAGCAAAATGGCACAGTCCCAGAGCACCCTCAGAAGAAGAGGTAGATCATTTCTGAATACTTTTACACCTGATCAATCATGGGAAGAGTTGAGATATATTGGAAGTTGCTAGATGGCATATAATTATTGTTATTATTATTATATATTTCAAACTTGCATGTCTTGAAGACTTTTTTCTTTATTTCATGGACTGCATTGTTATCCAGTTCATAAGCCTAAAATAATAAATCTGGGAGATGTAGGAGGTAAAATCCTTGTTGGCTAGAATTGCCTGCCTATTGTAGAGTGCAATTTCCCCCAACAAATGCATTTTTCCAGTGTACACTTCTCCCCAACAATATGTTTCACATACATATGTTCCCCTCCCACCATGCATTGGATATCCCTGAAAGCCTAAGCTGGATATTTCCAGAAAGAAACGTGATGCTGGTAAATGTCTTTCCCATCCTGAGCAAATTCAACTCATCCGTTGTATATCCTTCCTATCTCTTGCCATCACAGGTGTTTTGTTCATGTCTAAACATAGCAAAGAGAGGGGCCATGAAATGGACTGGATTGTTTTACAAGAGTCAGCTAATCGTTTTTATGTCAACCCATTCCTGCTGCTGCTGCAGGCAGCTGTTGATAGGGGAGGTGGTGAGAGGAGCCATCCTGTATTTGCTGGAAGGGACTCTAAAAATGCAACCTAAATTATTGTGTTTAGACATTGTAAGAAAACATGCAGCAATTAATGGCCTCTCCCCCCCCCCCGCACGCCGCCGCCCTCCTCCAGCTTTCTGCTTAACAGCCACTGAGGCTTGCTTTTCAAGTTAGACTCTGTCCTTAGATTATGTACCAATTCCAATGGGATCTCAAAAGAGCATATATCTAACATTTAGGGTTGTGTTTTTGTTTTGTTCCCTACTCCATACCCCTTTCAAGAGCTGAGGGAACAAGCTGACTCCTTGGCACCGCTGTAAATCAGCAGGAACTCTTCTCTGCTCAATAACTTTCCCTGCCTCTCAGTCCCCTATAGCTAATTGTTGTTGTCTGTCTCAATAGGCAGCTTAATCTATCCCTGAAGGTTAGAAGGTGTCCAATTTACGTTTTATGAATGGAGAGACATTCCCCCACCCCTTTGATGCTCATAGATGCTGGGAATGTATTGTGTTGTTTTCCCTTTTTGCAAAGTGTGGGATTTGGCAGGTGTATTTATTTAGGCACTTCGAAGAAGCAAACAAAGCTAATTAGGAGTGTCATCAAAGTTCCACTCCGCCTGGAGCAAAATTTGAAAGGAAATGTCTGAGGAATTCTGGAGGGAAGCCAAAAGCATTTTAATAGGACTAGCAAGGTCTCTTGATGATGACTACGGCTTTTTTAAAAAATGGGGAAAAATTAGGGAGGTTTCTGAAATTATCCTAATCTAAATAGCTTAGTGAATTCAGAGTTTTTGACTGCCTGTCTCCACCCCTCCCAGTGGAAACAGTACATTAGGAAACTTCCACTATCTCACGCTTGCTTTATTTTAAAATTCTTTGCTGAGCACAATAAGTCACCTCATGCTACAGTTCATCTCAAGATGAAGCTGTTGACATCACATTCACATTTCTCCTATCATTCTTTTGTTTTCAATCTTAAACTTGGTTCTTGCAAGACATTTATTTTTAGGTGGGTGTGGGTGTGTTCTTTTGCAAGAAAATACTGTGCATTGCTCTAAATACATGAATTTTTTTTGCATTAATTGTACACACATGCACAGGAAACAGGCACTTAGCAAGGTTGGAAAAGCAACCCCCACCCCCCAAAAAAAATCTGTCTGTGTTGGATGGGGATTCTGGGAATTGTAGTACTTTAGTACTTTAGTAAAATACACTTTTTAAAAATGACATTTTCAAACTTTTATCCAGACTAGTTACTCACTTTCCTGCTTTGAGAGACATCAGATCTACAGGGCAAGGCCTAGGAGCCTAAGGGCCTGCTCTCTTTTGCATAAAGCATGTGGAACTCTTGGACTGTACAATCCAAACCATTGTTATTAGACATGGGCACGACTCGGCGAAATCCTCGTTTCCGTTCTCGTTCGTCGTTCTCGTTACGTAACGGGGAACGAGAACGACAATTACTCCGCTCCAGCTTGAACCCGACCCGATAAAGATAAATTGGGTCTGATTTGTCGTTGTCGTTCATGGCATCGTGGCTCCGGCGATCACGCAATGCCAAGCGGCGCAGCACAGAAAAAAAGTTTTTTTAAAAAAAACCCGATTCCCGGCCATAAAAGCAGGCGAAAATATGCCTGCCTCAGTGAGGGCACCTACCAGAGAGGGGGGGCTTCTGGGGGGGTCCCCGGCCTTCCCCCTCTCTCCTGTCCTGGGCTGCTGGTACCAGGCTGGGGGGGGCATCCTCGTCGTCTCCATTTGCCATGCGGTGGGGGGTATCCAAAATGGCTACCACAATTTTTCTTTTGAAATCGTGCTCCAAAAACCCACCAAAGCACCACAGAAACATGTGAAAATTAGGTATTTTAACTGCTGGAATTTTTATAGTAGCAGCAGTGGGTTTTTCTTGCAAAAAAAGTCTCCATTGATTTTATTTTATTTTATATTTATTTTTTTACACCTGCACATGCGCAATGATGGGCTGGCCATGGGATGGGACCATGCAAATTTTTGGAGCCATTCCACCAATCGCATGGCCAGGTTTTGACTGAGACTTCTGGGTGTGCCAGAGAGGGCATTAAAAGCCCACTAACCCGAACCCAAACCCTAACCCTAATCCATACCCCAGTACGCTGTCCTTCTTAGTGGGTCAGAGGCACCCAGAGGTGCAGCCCACTAGCCCACCCTAACTTTAACAGTAACCCTAAGCCTAGCCCTTACCCTAACCCTACCAACCCTAACCCAGATCCATACACAAGTACACTTTCCTTCTTAGTGGGTCAAAGTGAGGCACCCAGAGAGGTGCCTCACAGAGCCCACTTCCCTACCCCTATCCCATTCCCTAACCTCTATGTCAGTACGCTAGTATACTTCCCTTCTTAGTGAGTCAAAGTGAGGCACCCAGAGAGGTGCCTTGCAGAGCCCACTCACTATCCCATTCCCTAACCTGTACGCCAGTACGCTAGTATGCTTCCCTTCTTAGTGAGTCAGAGGCACCCAGAGAAAGAGGTGCCTCTGCCACTTACCTCCCCACCCTAACATATGTAATAAAAATAAATATGTGGTGGCTCCGCGAAACACTTCCCTTCCCTTCTTAGTGGGTCAGACGTCAGAGGCACCCAGAGAGGTGCCTCCCAGAGCCCACTTACCCCAACCCCAATCCCAACCCCAACCCACAAACGACCAAATGACAAACGGAACGACACATTTTTGAAAATTATCGTGACAAACGGCAACAATCCGAAACGGACCTGTCCCGACAAACGACAATTCGAAACGTCATTTTTTCTGGTCGTGCCCATCTCTAATTGTTATCCTTCTGTAATCCTCAGTTCCCTGAAATGTGCAAATCCATCCCCTAATTAAAAACTGCATATAGAAAAGTGCATGTATATGTGAAGATAGTTTTATTTTATAGGTGAAAATGTTATATGTGAAACGGATTGCAAAATGGGCATATTACAGTGTTGGCAAATGTATGGCACGGCTGCCAAAGGTGACACTCGGAGCCCTTTCTGTGGGCACCCAACATTGCCTATTCACAGCCACCTATATTTTGGATTAAATTGCTGTATTGGTACTCTGTGAAAAATTAGTGGGATTTGAATCGCAGTTTGGGCACTCGGCCTCTAAAAGGTTCACCATCACTGGCATATTATATTGGACAAAATCTCAAACAACATTTCAAAGGATGAGAGGCATGGTAGATGATGATGATGATGATGATGATGATGATGATGATGATGATGATAATAATAATAATAATAATAATAATAATAATAATAATAATAATAATAATAATAATAATAATAATAATAATAATAATATAGGCAGTTTTATATGAAAAACTGATGCACATGAGAGAAGAACAGGACAAAAATTTTGCTCACTCGTTAACTATGGTCCTTCTCCAAAGATTTCTTTTCTGTAGTGATTTTAACCAATGCTCAGAAGCACATGCTTGCCTCAGAAAAATACCACCTGAAATCAACTATGCAGATGTGCAAACACAGCTGTTGAGATTTTCTTTGGTTGGTTGGGTCTTTGCTTCTGTCTTTCTTTTTTCTTTCTTTCTAGCACTTGATTGAAACATATTTAGAGCAAAAACAAAAATGCTAAGGAAATGGAAATGGCCTAAAGATAAACTGCATGTTCTACAGTTTCAGAATGTATAACTGCAGTTCTCCCACGTGATCCGGAGTTGACAGAGAGTGAAAAACAAGAGATAGTTTGCCCATGTAGCAAAAAGAGATATACACTGATGGAAATCACCATTTCCAGAATATACAGAGCCCTATGCTTATCTTACAACCACTCTGTAACACATACCCATTATTGTAGACAGAACTTGACAATTAAAATAAAGCTGCCATAATATCTTCTAGTCCAAAGAAAATAAAATTTCCAGTCTCTGACTGCAGGTGAGGATTATTGAGAAAAACCATCTATTTGAGCTTTATGGAGGTGAGATTTCCTGGGGAAAGCTCCTCCTCACCTTTTTCCAAGTAGGTCACTCAATAATAAGGAAACATGCAATTGATCTCAACCTCTACACCCTTTAGACTCTATAGCACTTCATCACTGGCCATGTTGACTGAGGCTTTTTCAGGTGTTGTACTCCAAAACAACTGGAAGGTTCCAAGTTAGCCAACTGTTCATGGCTGGTGAGTCCAATTAGTTAACAAGGTGATAATTCTTCTTCATATTTCATTTTCTTTCCTTCTCTCCATCGCCATCTGCGACCTAGTGTACTCAGCCAAACATTTATGACCATCCAAATCCTGGGCGCTATAAGGTAAGGGGTGGAAGTGTGGAAATACGCAAAACATTGGGTATACGCTGCCCTTTTGGGTGAGGATTTGATCTTTTTTGCAAGAGAAAATGAAAATGCAAGGAGTATGTTGGAAGCTACCTCAAAAAGGCTGCCAAGTGCATTCCAAACATCCTGAAGAGTGAAAGGGAAGATGACGTACCTTCATTATGGAACCTTCATATGAGAAATGGGAAGTGGGAATAGATAGTTGTTCCTGTGGTCTACCTCCAGGGATGTGGGGAAATGGTGAGAGACTATCTCACCTCCAGTGTGAAAATACTAAGCAGATTTTCCCCAATGTATTTTTCAAAACTTGTGCAAAATATGTCTCTGCAAAACTAGCACATTTTCTTTTTCTGAACCAACACCCATGCACATATGGAGCAGACACAATAGGAAAAGCTCCTTGATCACAAAGACAATCTGTCGAGTGTTACCACATTTATGAGTCCAAGCCACAATCCAACAAATACCAAATTTCTGAGATTTGCTCATTTTGCCAAAGTGCACCAAAACTAGTCTTTAAAATGCAAGAAAGATTTTCTAAGGCGAGCCCCACCATTATATGCAGAATGTTTTCCAATAGGGCCATTTGTTATACAGGAACAAACCGTGTCATTCTTTACCTCTCTCTTTACAGTACTCTTTATTGTACTGCTCTCCAGTGTTTGCATGGGAGAAAAAAATATGTCTTAAGCTGATGGAAGCTGAGAATGGCAGCCGCCCCCCTCTATTAAATTAAAATCCCCCTTTAAAGCTATTTTATAAATTGCCTTAGCCAGGTGAGAGGCAGTAGGATTAGAAGATAAAACTGTAATTGTTTGTCAGAAATGTACATTTGCCATTTCCCAGCTGTGTCAATAGAACAGCTGGAAATTAATACCTGGGATCTCATAATGGCAGTGCAAAAATTACTGTTGAAGAAACCTGTGTTAATAAAATTAACAATTTCCTTCTAACTCTGAAGAAAAGCCATTCCTGGAGGGAACTCGGGAGGGCTGCAGAATGTCACTAACTATTATATTTAATTCATATATCACATTGGCCTTTTTCTCAAGTCTGTCATGTCGGCCTGTGCAGCTGTTATGTTGGCAGAGAAGGTCTTGGTGAAAGAAGTCACTTCTTCAGCCACGCGGATGAACAGATGAAACCAGCCTCTATTGTCATGTCATTTGTCTTGATAGCTCAGGATTGCAATAGGTCCAACACCAGCACCCAACACTCATTGGCAGTGGCGGCTGAAGCCTTAGCATGATGACTGTTGTCTTGGTGATTTTCATCATGAAGACCAAAGTACTTTGGATTGGAAATAGTTTGATTCTTTCCATTTTTACTGTCAGGCAGGGAAAATATGTATTTTTCCTGCCACTTCATCTCACAGGATCCCCCAGCCTGTGTAGCTAACTGACAAGAGATGGGCACAAAATGAACCATGAACTGGAAAAAAAAACTGAATGAACAGAGCTGCTTCATGGCTTACCACACAACTCCATTTGGGGATCCAAAGCAAAAATGCCATTATTTTTTTTTTGAGGTGGTGACCCCTTCCACAGTACTTGGGCCTGATCCCCTTCCCTCCTCATCTGAGCAGTTTTAAAATGGCTGGCCCCCAAATGGTAAAGCCAGAGAGGCCCTGTAAGGACCTCCTGGGGCATCTCTCCTTTGCATGACAAGGATGACAGTGCCACCAGGTACCACTGTTGCGTTCATTCCTCTGCCTCCTCTCCTTCCTCTGTGTGAATGTTCTAGGCAGGTTGGAGATTGAGGTAGCCCTTCTCTCTTCACTTCCAGAAAGGAGAGGGAGCTTGTGCAGCCCTGGATGACCTGCTCCACAGTTTGTCATAAATCTATGTTCTCACATAACTGTTCACTCTTCCCAAAGACATCCAGCCTTGTTGCCAGAGGATTCTGTGTGACATGTTGAGATGAGAATGCGTAACTCTACTCTTCTCGCTGTGCTTGTTTCCAGGTTAACGGGGTTCCAGCTGCCTCCTCCCATTGTGAGTACCGGGGTGGTGCTGTCCTTGTGGCTTGTAAGCGATTATGCTGTCAGCGCTCAAGGATTTCTTGCAAATTACGAAGGTAGGTCTGCTTTGGAGAAACTGAATGCATTTTTCTTTAAAAAGGGAATAGCATTTGTCCTTTACTGAAGAGTTATATCCTGTTTCACAACCCATTTCAGTTTTGCATACAGTGTAAAAATGTTGACATTGCTTGGAAATGTTGGTAAGGTTCTTGAATGAGGAGCCTTTGAACAGCTCTGACTATTGTTGGATAATACTGTTTTACTGGATCTCTTTCTGCTGGCTTCTAGCCAGTTGTGGCATTGTTTCTTATATGGTTACATTTTTCAAGGCATAATTTCAATAGATATGTCCCCAGTGATGTGCTATGATCTCTCAGTGCCCCTTGACATCGCTGATTATGGTGCCGTTCTAGAACTATTTGAGGGTCAGGCTGGGTGATACTATTAGTATGCCTTTAGAAATGGAATTCCATTGAAAGGTAAATAAAAGATGTTTCTTTATTTTAGTATGAAATGGCCTTTCTCCTCACATTGTAAATTAGCTTGCTGCTGTTCTGTGATTTGTAAGTACAAAATAAATATGGACATTGTTTGCCAATTGTCTTGCTGAGTGCTCTGGCATGGAGATTTCAAAACTTGTGTACCTGGAGGGAAGGACTGTATAATAATCGAGAATATGAATTTTTCTTAACATTGGAATGAGATTATTTGCACTGTTTCTCTTCCTACCTCCTCTTGGTTCAAAAGGCCGGTGCTTAGGGGACACTGTTCAGCCCTACAGGAAAACTAGGATGCATGGTTAAGTCTCATCTCAAGTAATTTTCAATATTAATGTGAAACTACTGAATGGAATCAAGAGTTCTGGGATAAGTTGTATACTGAGGGCATTCCCATCACAAAACGATATGGAAGTTGATGAACTGAGTCAGTATCTGGGCTGTATAACGGACTGCATGGGCACCAACAAACTGAAACAAATATGACAGATGCCCTTATCAGCCATGGAGTGCAACAGGTCTCAAGTGAACAGCCTCCCTGTGTCACATGACAACCAAGATTCCAATTCATACTGTTATTCTCCATGTTTAGGAGGAAAATGGAACAGGGAATAGAGTTGAATGGGATGACCTTGCTGCTGCTCCTTGCAAATTGATTCAAGACTGACCAAGCAACAGCAAAGTGTGATGCATATAAACCAACCCATAGCTCTTAAAGTACACTATGGGTGGTTTACAAGATAATTATGTAGGCTACACATTGTCCCTACCCCAACGCCAGTGAGCTGGTACTCGTTTTACCGACTTTGGAAGGATGGAAGGCTGAATCAGCCTTGAGCTGGCTACCTGGGATTGAACCCTGGATCATGAGTACAGTTTGGCTGCAGAACAGCATTTTAATCACTGCACAGCCAGTGATACTGTTAATAGAGGTCCCTCTGTCTGGATACATGTGATGCAACCAAATCTAGATGGAGTCTTCCAGCTGGTGGTCTAGCTGCAATCCTATCTCAGTGGAACTGTAGAAGATCTTTTTTTGTCTTTTTAGGTTACATAACTGCAGTACCTCTTTCATTGGGTTGTCCTTGAAGCCAACACATAATGCCACTAGCTGTACCCATTTGTTTCTGTCTGTACCCATTCCAAAGTGCTGGTTTCAGTCTGTAAATCCATTCAGGTTCCATTCTGCAAAGATCATATTTACCTATACAAACCTGTCCAGGAACCCCTCTCTGTGCCTCTTCCAAAAGATGTTTAGGGAGTGGCAAAAAGTTGATGACTCTTTTCTGTATTGTTCAAGCATTTCAAACAGAGTTGAGTAAATCAGCCGCTATGCCTGTAACTCAGAGATGCTGTGCTATTCAAATTCTTCCATTGTCAACAGTAACATATATCAATTTTTCCTCTTCTGAACTTCATATTGCCTTCTACATCTTGTAGGTAGAGCATAAGAACACTCATAAGAACATAAGAAGAGCCATGCTGGATCAGGCCAAAGGCCCATCTAGTCTAGCCTCCTGAATCTCACAGTGGCCCTACCAAATGCGACTGGGAGTGCACGAGACTAGATATCTGCCTCCTGATACCACTCCCCTGCATCTGTCCTTTGAAGTACCCCAGTTTTAAGCCTGGAGATTACACATATCCATCATGGTTTGTAACCTGTGATGGACTTTTCCTCCAGGAATCTGTCCAATCCCCTTTTGAAGGCATCCAAACCAGATGCCATCACCACATCCTGTGGCAGGGAGTTCCACAGACTATCAACACGCTGGGTTAAAAAAATCTTTTTTCTGTTCTCACTCTTTTTTCTGTTCTCTTGAGTGGGGACATCCACTCAAATTGAGGGTTGGGAGAGGGGGAACAGACAAAAGAAAATACTCATTTTAGTTCTTCGTGGAGCGAACTTTTGCATACCAGCCAAAATCCTGTTACTTTGTGTAATAGATTGGACTCCCGTAGTCACATTAAATCAGTGGGGATTGCGTGAATCAATTCCTCTGTAGGTTCCACTGATTTAAATTAGACTACACTAGTCACCATTTACTGTGCTGAAGTAAGTCACAGGTAGAGGAGGCCCATTTGAACCAATAGAATGTATGGTGTAACTGACTCACTAGATGCCTATTAATGCAATAGGTCTACTCTAGCATGAGTAGGATTTCTGTCACTCTTTTCTTTAGATTTCAAGTTCCTGGACCCAATGACCTGAAAACCTCTTGGCACAACTCTGTGTGCAGAAAGTTGGTGATGTCACAGCCCTGACCTAATTAAAAGTTTCCAACCTCCTGCTCCAGGTTCTGAGGTCCCCCACTGATCCCTTTTGTCCTGGGGAAACCAATGTGTTAGCCAATGTCTGCTGGGCAATCTCAACCACTTAGGAGATCCTTCTTTCCTCAGTATGGCAGGGACAGTTTTCGCTTGGGTTTTTTTATTTTTTTTATTTTTGTATGAATACCAAGTCTTCTTCCTGACATTCCCAGTATGCTTTTGCTGTTGGCTTGGTTCCTGCTTTCCTTTTCTGTCAGAAATCTCCACTTATGTTCCTCTTCATATAGTTCCCTTTCATTACATGCACAAAGCAGGTAAACCCATCTCCATAGAGCCCGCTCAACCATCTGTTCCCCTAGTTACAGTGACAGCCAGAGGTGAATTGCTTTAAAAATAATAAATGGACTTACAGCCAAGGTTGGTCAGCATAGAGAATGTACCTTTTTTGTTGCATCACTTTTGGTTTTCCTGAAACAATATTTTAAAATTCAATTTTGCACTGGTCATATTCTGTGCTGTGCTGTGGGCTGAAAACATGTATACAAAGACAGACAATGCACTAGATTGAGCAATGCATATATATGTGTGTGTGTGTGTGTGTGTGAATACAACCAATAAGCTCATGGCAACTTAGCCAACGAATTGAATATACGAGATTTCATACACTGCATTCCCCTTCTTCAGATGTGTTTGCCATCTGTCTACAAATTGCCTGGTGAAACATGATGATATTTGCAATGCCACAAGAGGGTTGTTTTAGCTGCAGAAGATAAATGTGGCCACTTCTGTGGAAATTAATAACATGGCAGTGGTGATGGTGGTGGTGATGGCTGTGTCCCTGGTGTGAAGATGATGCGGGGACTTCAGAATGAATCCTAATGTCATCTAGAGAAGTATGATCTGATTTGTGCTCTGGATCCAAGGGGATCTGTAAATCCAGTTTGTCCTCTTAAGAGTCAGTTTTGGCTCCCTCTGCGTCAATCCAAAACTCCTGCACATCAGTCTGCATTAGGCCAATTTATTTATTTATTTATTTATTTATTGCACTTATTTATTCAGCTAGAACTTTGAATTTCAGCTGTTGGTAAGAAGAGGGCATGCTGGGTGTCCACCAGTCAAGTGTTACAAGTGCTGTGGGCTTATAAAAATGGAACATTGCACCTGAAAGTTATGTGTGTACATATGGCATTCCTATAAGGTTCTTCCGAAGCTTTCAGTTTTTGCATTGGATTGCCAAATCACAGGCAACTGCTGAAACCACTGACACATCCCCCCTCCCCATCTCAAATATTACATATGCTAGTCGCACAGATACAATGTGGAATTAATTATAATCACCACTGTGGCATACCTGATGATGAATATATAGTGAGGTGACATTTAAAATAAATTGAGCTAGTGTTTTGCTGTAAGTGAGGAATCAGTATGAATTCCACACCACGGCTTGGTTAATACCAACAATAGTTCATTGTGAGCAGTGGGTTAGCCATTTTTAATAAAATAAAATTAATATTGCATACAAGGCAGAATTGCAGTATAATTTATAAATCTCTCTCTTTTGGCTGTCTTGTTGCTAGTGCAGAAGGCATAAGAAACATGTTGGAGGGAGCTAATGTAATGTCAAGAAGACTTGTTCTTTACCATAAGGCAAATAAAAGGAGAGAGCAAAAGCACACAGTAGCACAGAAAAACAAGCCGTGCTTAATAAAACTTTAATATTCTTCCGAGACTTTGCATCCTGGTTCCTGGTTTAGAATTCTGAAGCAAGTTGTTGCGATGTTGAGGCTGAGGTCTACCATGTTTGTTTGGCAACTAGTGAAGGTTGCTCTTCCGTACATTGAGGAAAAGAACAAATTAAAGACAGTTCTGTAGTTTTGATGTATCGGTTAGCCCACCCAGCTTGCTCTTTCATAAGCTGAGAACATGTAACATGGGAGAAGTCCTTCCCTGTGACCTGGCTGGCCTTAAGTGCTTGGCTCCATTGCTTAAGGACATTTTATACATCACACGGCAGGCCCGCCCTGACCTGCATCCACATATCACGGATTTTCAATGATCGCAGGTTGGGGCAGGTCCCTAAGCCCCACCAATAGATGGGGGTTACTGTATATGCATGGTCCCAAAACAGGAATTGGGAGGGTTTTCCTCTAGTAGAACTTCTATCTCTTAGTGAAGGGTAAGAAAAGAAAGCCCCTTCTCCAACAGTGGATGATATCAGTCACCTGGATCAAGATTGGATGGCATTATATTTTTCATTTCTCTCTGGGAATATGGGAAAATTATCTCTAGTTAGAAACTAATAAAACTCAAATTTTACATATTGTGTTTCATTTGCATTGGTTATATGAATCCTGCTCTCATAAGAAGGTTCAGTACAGGTTCAGGTCTGCTGACTCTTCAAGACGTCCTGCTTTATTGCAATTTTTATCATTATTCTAGACAGAAGTTAATTACTCCGTCCTTATTAGTTTTCCAGGCAGGGATAGTAACTTTTATGGGTCATATTGTTTAATTGACACAATTCCTTCTGTTTGGTGGCAAACTTCTTTTATCTTTCACTAAGTCCATGAGATCAGCAAATGTCATTTATTTAATTCTTTCAACTCATTCACTCTGAAGCATTTGCTTTCGTGTATCCCAGTTTTATTTTTAGATTTCTGGTGACTAATCCAACACTGCAATAGATAAAATGTTCTGGATGAAGATTATGACAATTAAGTAGAAGAGGAAGTAAACATAGAATATAAATGTTTACAGTAAGTACAGATGGAAGGGTTCTTCTGTCTCACATGTATGAGAAGAAAGTCTTCTTTTAGATAAATGTACACATATTTTGAGACTCGCCTGGCACCGACGTTAATAACATTTCGGCGCCAGGTAAAAACCTTCTTGTTCCAGAAGTTTTTTAACTATTGATTGTGGATCCTGATGGCAATTTTAGTGATGTGTTTTTAATGTATCATATTTATTGCATTTACATGTTTTTATTGTTCTAATTTTGTTGTATTTTGATGTTTTAATTGTCCATTTTGATTGTGAGCCACCCAGAGACCTTTGGGTAGTGGGTGGCATACAAGCTATATAAATAAATAAATAAATAAATATTTTAAAAAACATGTATACTTTCTTCTATACAATTTCTTTTGCCAATGTGCAGATTTATTTGATTATGCAGGTCAATTTACAGTATGTTATTGATTGATAGTTTTCTTGATATTAGAAAAACAGCAGAAACATAACTATAAACAACTCATGAAAAAATGTTCTGGGGTTATGTTGAAGTTAAATTCTGGCATCATAGCTTAAATAAAGATGTATGCTTTACAAAGATCTATGCCTTCCAAGATCTTGCTGCTCGAAAGTGCTGGAACAACTCTGCCCTCTCCAGCTCCTGGAATTACAGGGAGCCATGTCACTCTGCCTAATATCAGGGCCGGCTCTGATTTGGTGTATGGTGGCTTTTTAAACAGAAGATACATCTGCTTTTTCAGCCATAAGGAAGGCTTCAATGACAACTTCAAAAATGAGCAGTTCCCTTTCATGTTCCACGTTAGCAACAGAGGGCTTTATGTAGTGCCACAACACCCTACATTGTGGACAATGTGGCACAGACACAGGGGAGAGATGGCTAAAGGGTGTCAGCAGGTACCAAACTCTATTTTATTTTAGAGTATTTTTACCCTGCCTTTCTCCTTGGAAAAAGGACCCAAGGTGGCTTACAGAATGAGGGATAATATACAGACCAGTACAATTAAGGGCCTTTTTACATGACCTCTAAGATACGCTGGTCCCTTAAATTCAGACCAGAGATCTTGGGGGTCTGTTGCTCTTCCTTCCTCCCCACCACTCCGCACGTCCTGGCTGCTGGCTGCGTGAGGGGAGGGAGGGGAAAAAAGCCTTTAAAACGGACAAAAGAAAAAGCCTTACCTCTGGTGCCTGCTCCGAGCCCCGTGGGAGCCACGATTACTTCCTGGTTCCTCTTAAAGGGGCGGGAGGCAAAAGAAAAACAACAAAAAGAAGCGAGGAGAGCTCAGGCACTCTCCGCATCAAAATTTTTCACCCTCTTCAAGGTACAAGAAAAGTGCGCTGGGACACACTTAGGTGGGCGGGGTAGCATTTAATTGTCTGCAAACTCTGGAGCTGGTGGGGAAACATTTTTAAGCTCCGGAGCTTGCAGCCATTTGCGGCGGAGTTTAGGGGTCGTGTATAAACGCCCTAAGACATGTATTGAGAACAGAGAATTGAAGGACATCAGCATTTGTAGACAACATTACATTAAAGCTACAAGATAATGTGATCAATTAAAAAGAGAGTCAAGTTCCATGTAAAGCGAAAACACAGTCTAAGGCAGTGGTTCTCAACCTGTGGGTCCCCAGATGTTCCTCGACTTCAACTCCGAGAAATCCCTTCCAGCACAGCAAGTAGTGAAGGCTTCTGGGAGTTGCAGTCCAGGAACATTTGGGAACCCACAGGTTGAGAACCACTGGTCTAAGGGATCCTGTAGATTCATATAAAAGAGGCATAACAGGTAGACCACCATTCAGGGAAAGCTTGCCTGAAGATAAAGGTCTGTTTCCGGAAAGACAACAGAGATGAGGCAGTCCTGGCCTCCACTGGGACGGAGTTCCAGAGTCTGGGTGCAGCAGCCAAAAAGGCCCTTTCATGGGTTCCCACGAGACGTACCTGTGAGGGTGCCAGGATTGAGAGAAGGGCCTCTCCTGATGACCTTAACACCTGAGTCGGTTCATACTCTAAGATTTGATCTTTGAGGTATCTAGGACCCAGGTTGTACAGTGCTTTGTAGGTCAAGGTCAGCACTTTGAATTGTGCCAGATAGCTGATTGGCAGTCAGTGGAGCTGCTTTAATAGGGGTCTAATGTGCATCGCTTCTCCGCCTTCTGGCTAAGATCAAGTGTTCGGGTGTATTGTGATCTCTGTATCCCGCCCCAGTCAGCAATCTGGCTGCTGCATTTTGGACTCTTTGAAGCTCCCTGAGGATTTTCATTGGTAGCCCCACATAGAGCACATTACAGTAGTCTAGTCGGGATGTCACTCGGGCATGTATCATCGTGGCCCATAGAACCCATAAACTCTAGAGCCCATAGAACCCAATACACAGTGCTTTCTTTCTTGAATGAGCGGGGGGGGGGATTTCTGACCCCACTCCTCCAGTCTAGTCACCGCACACTTCTGACTCTCATCATCTGATCTCAGAACTTGTCCACACATGCTTGTTGCTTTATTACATTTTGGCTGTGGGAAACCTGTTTGCTGTTGCCTTGATTGATCAGCTGTGACATTTATGGGCTTCCATTCGGGGAAAAAAATGAAAGCAAAGACAGACTGCATTTTAGCAGTTTGCAAAGGGTAGTCCTCCTAAAGGGCAGGTGGATAGATTTTACATTTCCTTTGTTTAATCCTTCCTGATAAATACAGGAAGTAAATGTGGATATCCTGACAGGCTATTTGGCCTTCTCAGGTTTCTCAATTTAAATGTTAATAAGTTTGTTATCAGAAGAGGTGTGGGTGTGTGGCATACCTCAGGTAGAACTTGGGGGGTGTCTTTTTTTTTTTAAGGTAGGAACAGCAGATCTATCTTTTTGCTTTCTAGTATTGGGGAAGGGAATAAGAATATTGCTTGCACATGATAGAAACCTACACCCAATAGAATTTTGCACACAAAAATGCATATGTTATGCAGACTGGAAACCATTTATCCCAGGAGAGGTCACTGGAAAAAGTGGGTAAAGAATTGGGGTTTATTTTCTGGAATATGTGCAAAAACACATAATGTTTTGAGTGGGTGAAAATCATGCAAAATGATAATGTGGAAGCTTGCTTGCAAAAAAATGAGAAAAACTAGTCTAGCCAAACAAGTAAAAATCAAAGCAAAGTGTGCAGCTTATAAACCATCCCATAGTGCTTAAAAGCACTCCCTGGGTGGGTTACAAGTTAATTGTGCAGAGTACAGATTGCCCCCTGGATACTCATTTTACCAACCTCAGAATGCCGGAAGGCTAAGTCAACCTTGAACCAGCTACCTGGGATTGAATCCCAGGTTGTGAAGAGCACAGTTTGACCATTGCACCACGAGGCTCCACTAGTGAAAACCAAGGTCCGGGGCAAAGCTGCAACAGAATGGGAGCCCAATAAATACTTCTTATGCTTGGATGAAATCCTACTTCAACAAGACTTCCTTGCTTTTCCATTCCTTTTTTTTTTCAAATATTCATTTCATTGGTTTATTTTGTTTGTTATTCATTTCCCCCTGCTTTGCATGATTTAATCCATTTGACACCACATGGGCAGGAAAAAACATTTAAAAAATTTAAAAAAAAGACATTGACAACAACAGCACAAAGTGGACTGGCAGCATCCTTATCCTCATCCTCATCCTCATCCTCATCCTCATCCTCATCCTCATCCTCATCCTCATCCTCATCATCTTCAATAATCATTCATCACATCATCCTTATCAGGGCGGCGGGGGTGGCGGGGCAATCCTGGCCCCTGTGGCAGGGGATTTTTGAGGTGCTGGCTTGGGGCCAGCACTTCGGTTTTTTTCCCCAAGCACCGACCACGCGGCCCCTGGGGCCAGGTTGGTGCTGGTTTTATTTTTTATATTTTTTCTTTATTTTAGGGCAACAACCTGGCCACCCCTGGGGTCAGGTTGGTGCTCCTTTTTAATTAATTAATTTATTTATTTTTATTTTTATTTTATTGTAATTTTATTTTTTTTAACTTCTGACCATGTAGCCCATGCTACAGCTGTAGCATGGGCCAGTTGGCTTTTTTAAAAAACCTTTTGCTGGTCATGGTCCGGTTCCACACACCATGGGCTGGTTCCGGTGCGGTCTGGTGCTATTTTATTTTATTTTATTTTATTTTTATTTATTATTATTTTTATTGCCAACCATGGTCATTTACCAGCTGTAGCACGGCCAGTCGGCTTTTTTTTTTTTGGTCCCCCCTTTCCTGAAGCCATGAAGGTTGGACCGAAGGACCAGCACCAGGTAGGAGACATCTCCGCCACCATTAATGAACCGAACTGAACCGAACAATTTTTTTCCGGGTTGGTTCGTGTCATCCTAAATCCACTCTGAGGTTCGTTATTCATTTCATTCCGTAACAAAATGAATAACGAATAACAAAATGAACTAAAAGTTCATTTCGCGCCCATCTCTACTGCTGATGTGTTTGCAGGCTAGTCCCATTTCCTAGGTTAGGTGGGCCTGGAGGGTGAAGAAATTTTTATAAGGTTAAATGCACACTTCCCAATGGAGTAGGACAGTTGGATTTTTGATCTATCCAGACTGCTCCATTTTGAGAGTTTGCTAGTATTCTCCTTTCCCCGCAGAAATGCTTTTGTTGAAATTCCAGCTGTTACAAATTTGAGAGCTGCAAACACCAACAGCCTGTTTGAAAAGCAACAATTATGTCTTGAAGCACAATGCTTATTTTAAGAAATTAGAAGCATTTAAATACATCATGATGCATGTCTGAGTAAAAGGCAGTCTCCTCCTCAGTAAAAAAAAACTCATCTCTTTTCTCTCTCTTTTTGGATGTGCAAAATATATTTCATCTCATTTGTTTGTTTATTTCAAAAAGGTTGATTTTGCAGCATTGCTCACAACAGTCTCTGGTTTCCATGTGTCCTCCTTTCTGGAAAGCCAAGGCATCTGGGTTTCTAGTTCTCTGCATGCTCATCAGGAAGCCTGTAGCAAATATTCAAAGAATCCCCTCCTCATGTTTATTTATTTATTTATTTATTTATTGTATTTATACCCCGCTTATCTAATGTATACTCTAAGCAGCAAATTATAAAATCAAACAGACAAAGCAATAAAACACCCTAAACACAGCTAAAACTAAATGGCACCTCAATTAAAAGAGAGAAGAATAAGTGCTGGTTACAATGGCGGGGAAAACAAAGCAAAAGAAAAACCAGATTAAACTTCGCCAAAGGCCTCACGAAAAAGATGGGTAGTACGGTATATTGTGGCAGATCACAAGATCTCATCAATATAGGAGTGTGTGGATTTGATAACTTCTGCAAAAGGGATGCACACAAGTACTTGTATTCTGCATAACAGCCTCATATTTTATGCAAATTATTATGTTTTTGCACAAAGCAAAGCTTTTTCATTTTGCAAAACTGCCTCTTTGTATCTTCTGATCCAGCGGTCCTCCTCAGCATTTTGCCCCATGCAGTATTTTGGAATTCCAACTCCTAAAGCCTCAGTCAACATAGCTAATGCTCAAGGATTTGAGGAAGTGATCTGAAATATCAAAAGTGAACAACTGCTGTTCTGTACTACCTGTGGAGACGTGGTACACTGAAATATCTACTGGTTTTACTCTGTCCAATTTTCAGAAGCTCAGCAAGAGTTTTCTTTACTCATTTCCATTAGTTTTACAATATCAAGCAAAATTGCTTTTTAAAAAAATCAATTGCCCTGGGCTGACCCTATGCTAATTGCTCGTCAGGCAGCATCACTGCAAAATATGAATATTAATCACCTGTCTTTGATTGTGTATTTTGTGCATCTCTCCTGTCTAGTTTAGGGATTTTCTTAGTGACTTAACCATAGATCTGTATTTGCCTGTGCAGTGTCCATTGTTTAGAGCAGATTTTGCCTCCTGAGACAGCATTTTGCCTCTGGGTGACTACATCGGCAGCAACACCAGATGTCTGTGCTGTAATTCTAACGATTGCCTAGCCTCTTCTCAGGGCTCTATCACACTGCTGAAATAAGCAAGTAATGATTAAACCCTGTGATGTGACAGAAGATGCGTGTTTTGCATCCCATGATAGATGCATTAAGGAGGTCCTTAACAGCATTAATTCTGTCCCCACGACCTTGCTTCACATTTAACTCTTTGTTCCCTGGGCGCTTGTATTGAGGAATGTTTACAGCCTCGCCATCTCTGTGAGAGTCAGCCAGAGAATGGGATCCAACCTGACTAACCTCTGCCTCTGTCTCAATTGGGACCATCTCAGTGGCAGCAGATTTCTGAATCCATTCACACAACACACCCAAACACAGAATGAATGTGTGCATGTCCTATATGAACTGGAAGATGCACCCGCCCTCCCTTCCACTCGAGCTTGCACATGGGCAGGGCCGGTGCTAGGTTTTTTTGCGCCCTAGGCGAGGGGCGGTGGGTGGGGCAGGGGGCGGGGCGGTGGCAGGGTGGCGGCGGGGCGGCAGGGTGGCGGATGGCGGGGGATGGTGATGGGCAGGGGGTGGGCAGCAATGGGCGCAGAGGGCGGTGGGTGGTGGGGGAATGGATGGCGGTGGCCAGCGGTGGGGGGGCGGGGGGGACAGCAGGCCGGCCAGTGCCCTCTCTCCATTTTGGCGCCCTAGGCAACTGCCTAGTTCGCCTTAATGGAAGCGCCGGCCCTGCACATGGGCTACAATCTACTCTCATGCCACTCACTCCACTCTCTTTAGGGAGAGCTTGAAGGACCAGCTGCCCACAAATAAAGTCCTTGGCCACTCCTGCTGTCACCTCTGGTCCTTCCACTGCCATGAGAGACGGGCACTGAACGCCAACATGATGTTTAGTTTTGGTTTTTTATTGTTTAGTTTTATTTAGAATGAAA
>JAHTLZ010000008.1:18541749-18577236 GCA_023846285.1 Phrynocephalus versicolor | reverse complement strand
AAGCACCGAGATCAGCACTTGTCAAAAAAAGTAATAAATGAAAATGATACAGAACAAAACAAAAATTTCTATTTCGTTTTGTTTTTTTAAGGCACTTCATTTTTTGTTTAGTTCTGTAATGAAATAAAATTCATTTCATATTATTATTTCTAACTGCCATTTCTGCCTCTGGGGGGGTTGAGTAGGGGAACAAGTCCTCAAGTCCTCTTGGATCATGGATGGTTATGGCTCTCTCCATTTCGTGTCACCTAAATCTGCTGAGTCCTCTGTATAGCTCCCTCTTCTCCCTCTCTTTCCTTCCCCAAAAGCCTTCCTACCACCACCTGGCATCCACCCCCTTTTTGCAGCTGTGCTGCATTGCCTTTTGCTTCCTTGCCTCCATATGCCACCTGTTCTCCTGTATCTGAGCCCTCCTGGGTCCTGGGAGGAGGCACGACCTTCTCTAGCCCTTCCTGAGCACACAGTGTGAGAGTAGTCTCCCCAACAGAAGCACTTGGTGAACCCTCACACTGACTTTCCCTTACTTCTCCAAAGTAACTGGAACAGTTTTTTGCCATCCATTTAGGGGAATAGACAATTCTCCCCTCACACCTGTCATGAGCTAAACTTAAACCATGAGATGCTCCCATTCCAACACAGAATGCAAGCAACTCCACCTCCATGACTAAAAAGTAACTAAAAAGCACTGTTGTACAACTGTGAAGTTGTCCACTGTTAAAACAAAATAATAATGTAGTTTTGCTATACCACAAAGCAATTATTTACACTATAGGTCAAAATCCTATCCAACACAAATAAACTACCATAATGTTTATTAGTTAATTGCAGCAAATTACGAACACAACACATGTAATTCATTGTGTGTGATGTTATGCAACAGAGAATATTTGCCCCAACTTTGCAACTACCAGCAGTTCTTCAGCCACATGTATGTTATTTTTTTATGCTGACAACAGGATTTTTACCATCTTTGTTTATTTGTAACAAAACAAATGACTCAAGGTGGGGAGGGCTTCTCCACCTGTGGGTCCCCTGATGTTCCTGGACTGCAACTCCCAGAAGCCTCCACCACTCGATGTGTCACCACACATTTGAATATGGCTAATCCTCAATGAGAATCACTATAAAATGGACAACAGACAAACTGGACTCCTGGGAATTTAGTTTTATTTTCAGAGGATCCTTTACTTAGTACCTTCTGCACAAGGGGTGCCTGAATGCAGGGACAACTTTCTGTATGGAGTGTCCAGTCTTAAATACTCTTCTGCATACAGAAACAAAGAACTAACTCAGTATTGGTTACAATTTGCCACAGTGGAAAACATGTGACTTCATTACATATATGTTCATTTTCCATAACGTAACCAAACTTAAAGATCAGTGATACTTTCCCATCTGCATTAGCAAGATTAAAGGTCATTCTGTGTTCTCTCTATCTTAGTAGTGAGATTCAAAAGCTGAATACAAAGGTGCAAAACAAGATATTTTAAGATCTGAGATGTCTTAGCATGCGCTTTGACATTTGCTATACACTTTTTGTGGTTTGGGCACGTTCTGTTGCCATTCAGTATAGAAACCCATGTCTGCAGAGGCAGGGGTGCTTTGCAGAAATACAGAGATGATGCTTTTAGGATACAGATTTTACAGAAATGGTAGTTTTAGAATATCTATAAGGCAGAGGACATAATGAAGAATTGAAGATAAACTCAAAACTTGAACCTCACTCTCACAGATGTGCTAGAAAAGGATTTCTGTGAGTTGCAGCTCAGGAACATCTGGGGACCCACAGGTTGAGAACCACATTAAATCTTTCTGTTTCTAATTTTCCTATTCTGAACTCTGAATCATTGTGAATGTCAATGTGTGTTTTGAACATTTATATGAAACTCCACATGGTTCCCATTCTTCTTTTTGTTACAATTTTTGTTTGGAATGGAAAGAACTAGGATTGTTGCAGTTGATGATTGTAGCTGCTGTGGGGTAAGGTTGGGGAACAGAGGAAGGCTCTCTCTATTATGGAGGCTGATGCTTTACTAGTCCAAGTAACAAGAGTCGAGACTGTCTCTGATCGTTTTTCCAAGTTCTTGTTTTGTACAAATGGCCAGTTAGCTTATAAAGAAAGAGGAAAATAATCCATAACTTGGCAACTGTGTGTGTTCCCCTTCCATCAGCAATGCTGGTGGATGTTTCCTAGCTGAGCTCTCTTTCCCTGCCATGTTGTTACAATTCATAGCCCGCCGTGCTCTGCTCACCCTTTTAGAATATATGATTGTGTCTCCTGCCAGTGTAGGCAGCATGAGGGTGTGAACCCCCTACAGATGTACAGGGCTCTAATCAGCTCCATTAAGGGATGAAACACAGCTATGCTGGAGATAATGAGAGAACATTGCAAGGTCGAGTCTCCTGCATGGCAGCGTTCTGCTTATAGGCCAGGCAACGTCCTAGCTCTGATGATTCATGGAGACAGAGTCTGAAATCAGGCAGCGTTCCCTTCAAAGCTAGCTTGGCTGCATTTCTCTCTCCCTCCTCCCCCCCCCACACTCTGGATTTTCCTTCTTGAGATGAGATAAGGGATGGAATGACAATTGGCAACTTACCTGTGGCGGGCGGCCATTGCAACGGCAGCATTTCTGTGTCAAGCTGGTAAGTGTTACATGTTACGTCGGAGGACACAACATGAAAGCATCATGTTGACATAGGAGGACTTCACACTACAATTGGTCATGAATTGAGGGGGCACAATACAGTGTATAGGGATCTTTGTTGCAGTCCCAGGCCAAAAGGAAGTTGTCATTCAGAGACGGGCAAAATAGAATCTCAAAGATGTGAAAGATCTCTAAATGCGTCTTCAGAAGCTCCATGTCCTCCAGTTTTAATTTAAAAAAAAAACAACCCTAAAGAACTCCAGAGTGTTTAAAGTGTGTGAAGCAATAAAATATTTGAAATCGCTCAGGACAGCATGACCTACTCAAAAACCCTGAAATCAAAACAGGGAGTCTATGTTCCTCCGGAGGACGGGCGGTATATAAGTATTAAAATAAATAAATAAATAAATAAATAAATGTCCAGACAACTCCACCTTACTCTTGGTTTTTGAATTTTTTTAAAAAAAATTCCCACCACTTTAAGGCATGGTGCTACCCATGGCAGCTGCTGGTGAGAATTTTTTCTTTGTATATGGTGAAGCTGTCTCTTTTCTGTTTCTACTGGATCATGGTATCAGTATTTCTGCGAATCCTCGTTTGTCTAAAAACTACTTTTAAAAATTCCTAGATTTATTTAGAGACATTTGTACAAAATGCAGAAATCTCTATGGAGAGGGGATTGTTGGTTGTCTCTCATTGTCACACTGGATAGAAAAAAATCAAATGGGATATAACAGTCCTTGAGAACAAGTAATACAATGAATTATTTTAGATTCCTAAATAACAGCATGTAGGTAGGGATGGGCACAAAACAGAAAAACAGTGTTTCATTTTGTTCTCTTTCGGGGGGGGGCACATTTCATTTTATTTCATCTCGTACAAATTTGTACAACAAAATTTCATGTGAAATTAAATGTTTCGTTACCTGCGGCGTCAACGGCTCCAAGCCCAAAGGCTCCAGCTTACTTTGGTACTCCGGTATGATAAAAAGTGAAAGTGAAGAAAGATCTGTGCAACTGAAACACCAGAAAGAAAACACAAGTTTTAGAGCACACAGAGGTGCATATTAGTCTATGTGAAAAATAATTTGGGCATTGGAAAGACATGCATAAAACACATATATTTGAAAAATGCACAAAAATGCAAATGTATGTACCAGGGGGTGGGATGCAAGATTTTGAATCCAGCCAGATATTATAGCAGTGTAAAAGGGAGCCAAGAAAGAAAGGGGCAGTTCTGTGTGCTTACTGAAGAGTTGTTATAACTCAATGGGTTGGAGTGAATCCAGGAGTGTGAATTAGCAAATATTGCTGATGGGACTAATTATGGATCATTGGACAGGTTGCACAGTTCACCAGAAGGAGTGACTGCTAAACTCTGAGTGTTTTATACCTAGAAAGTGTTTCAGATGACAAGTGTTATGATAATATGCCTCTGAAATTCAATACAGCTTTGAGCAAGGATAAGCAGGTATGCACAGCCTGAGGGCTGCTTAAACCCCACAAGGCTCCCTGCACGCCCTTGTGAGCCCCCTGGCACCAAAAAGGAATTTGGCCTGAAGTAAGTAAGCAAGCTGTTTTCTTTGCCAGATAACCAGAGGGCGATGATTGGCCACCTAAATGTCATTTATTTGAAGACAGAGAAACTATTACATCCCTCCAATGATTTCTGGATTTAGAAAAATAAGCAAGGGAGGGTACCACCCAGGATGGTTTGAGAGAGTGTTGTGGAATGGCTCCTTTTCCCTCTCTGGCAGCTTCCTACTGGTTCTGAGGCCTCAGCATGTCTTAAATCTGCCTTAATCATAGTAGAGACACCAGCTTTTCTGTCTTACAGTGCTTCATGTTTGAGGGGCCTGAATGCTATGTAAAATCCTGGCTTTTGATGGAAACCAGGGCACCCCTTGTCTGTGGCTATTAATGAAGGAAAATGCATGCAGTGGTAACAACATGAAGACTTTCAGCCAGATTTGCTCCACAGTTGACTGGGGCTGAGCTGATTTGGTGAGGGGGGCAGTCTAGTTTTTTGAGCTGGAGACTTTTTTAGGGGAGATGTTTCAGAGAGAGAGAGAGAAGAGAGAGAGGGGGAGAGAGAGAGAGAGAGAGAATCTTTTGCATCTGGTGCTGGTCTGTCTGGTGCTGGCTGTACTGTATTCTTTAACTTTAAACTGAAGATAATATTCCTCACAAAGGGAGGAGGGGAGGGACAGATGGATGGACAGATGGATGAATATTGGATATGGCTGCTGATGTTGCAGCTGATTATCAAGATGGCTGGTAGTCAGGATGCCTTGTTGCACATGACCTTCAGTGTTAGCGTGCATGTCAGTTGATGGGTGCTGGGATGGAAGTGTTCTGCTGGTGTGGTTCTCATAGGCAACTGCTTGGCCTCCATTGATTTGATCTATCAGTGTTCTTCTCATTTTCTCAGTGTTGGAACCTATGATTTCCACAGAGACATTTTCAGATTCCCATAATCTTTTGTGACGGTTGGGAAAGATCGCCAGAGAACAGCTGTATTGCTGTGGTCTGTGGTCTTCTCCAAACAGTTGTCTTCTAGATTCTTTGGAGTGGGGTGGGGTGGGGTGGAAAGGGTTAAGAAGGCTTATGTAGACAGTAGAGGACTTGATAGACCAATGCTCTGACATGGTGCAAGACCACTTGATATTGTATGCCATTATTGCTATACCCCCTCCAAAAAGGTCAGCCTAAGATATTTTGCCCCTGGATGTAGAAAAGAGGACCCATATCTCACATTCACCCAAGTCATGTGGCACATTATTACAAGCCAGACATGATCTGTTGACCCATGAGGCAGAAGATTCCCCAGAAACACCTCTTCCCGGCCCTGAAATTATTTCTTCCATTCATAGTACATGATATTTGATCCTTGACATACTTGCCTCGCTTGGCCTAATGGTAAGTCCCAGGTTTCTGAGAATAAAGTTGCACAACAGGAGGGAGGTGGTGGCTGCAAGACCTTCATGGTACACTGTGGAAGGGACTAAAGCTGATTCAGGTTCAAGTATGATCTACGAGTGCTGGCAAGTCCACCCTAAACCTCATTTGGAATTTGTGACAGAGGTGTCCTCCTCCTTTGGAGATTTTTAAGCAGAGTCTAGATGGCCCAATGTCAGAAGTACTCTGATGGGGGTTCCTGCATGGAAGGGGGTTGGACTGGATGGCCCTTGAGGTCTCTAAGATTATGTGATTCTATGAAATACTGAGGCTCTGTCTTGTAAAATTGTAGGATTTGTAGTTTGGGGAGGTACTTCAGTTTCCCCACTAGGGAGCTGTATCAGAGTCCTAGGAACTATAGCAGAGAGTCCCAAGTACTTCCTAACCTGACAAACCCCACAATTCTGTGGGACTGAGCCAGGCCAGTTCAAGCACAATCAAACACCACTGCAGTGCAAATGCGCTTATAGGCTGGAGTTCGTTACAAACCACTTGTCCTTGTATTAATTTAAAAATATAACCTTTCCATTTTTTTCTGAGGAGCAGTCTCTGCTCCTTTTCTCTCTTCCATGCTTGTCGTTCCCCCAGTTCCTGAGAGGGTAGCTGCATCTTTCGAAGGGTTAAAAGATAAATGTCTCCACTATGTTTTGTTTTTGAAAACAAAGATGCATTTGCCAGGAGAGTGGGCATTTTATGCTTATCTTTGCCATTATGTCCTGTGTGGTGGGTTATATGGTCAGCGTACCATCGCATTTCAATAAACATTCAAGCAGATGCCCTGATTTTTGTTTTTGGCTTTCTTCTTCTTCTTTCTCTCTTTTTCTTTTCCATTAGGACTTCAGATTAAAACAACCCCTGGAGGGCACCTTCTCCACGTGTATTTCTCTCTCTCTCCCTCCTTCTACTCTGTTAAGCTGTACAAAAGGAGAAGGGAGGGAAAAGATTTTTATTACTTAAATGAGCTCCCAGCTAGTGTGGCTTAATATACTAACTAATTGATTTTTAAGGCTGGAAAAGCAGTGAAGTTTAATAGCATTTGCCGAGTCAGCTAGAAAATAAAGAGAAAATTGCTTCCAGACATGAATGAAAGAGACCCATTTGCTTTGAGTACAAATGTGTGGACGCCAGGCACTAGACCAAATTTCTGCACTTGGTTATCTAAAATATTCATACCCTGTTCTAGCCATGAGCTCAAGGTGTCTTGCAACTTTAAAGACAAGTAACAAAGAAATATCAGCTGTGAGCAACACTGTAAAAAGAGGTAATGTCACCTTTGTTAACTGCCCCAGTTGAGATGCACGTGCCTGCCTCAAAGGTAATAAATTCTGGTTTCCACCAGCCTCTAGCCAGTCGGGTCAATGGTGGGACAAGATGGGTAGTGTCTCCAAGTCAACAGCATCCCATTGGCTGCACTTGTAGAGCCAAAGCCTGAGACTTGGAGTAGGTCAGAGATAGATCATGTGGGACAGGGGCTTATATTAATGACCTTTGGACAACAACTGCAAAATGGTGTGCGAGGGATGGTTGGACAATGAACTATGCGATTCTCTGGGATCAGTTTAAAGATTAATGGGAACTCCAGAGCAGCAACTACTTAAAATGTAAAGCTCTCGGCATTCTTAACTTGGCCTCTACATGGATGCGGATGATAGAATATTTTATTTGGACTACAGTTTAAAAACAGGTGATGATAGGCATCTTGAACTAGCCTCAAGGGAGAGGTGCCCAGCCTTTAATGGACTGGTGAAAATTGGGGAATGGAATGTTTCATTTAATCAAGGAATTTTCCCTCTGGATAATATGTTCCCCGTCATTTAGACAACTCAATTTTTGGTTCACACTGGGAGCCTGCTTGCAGACCACAGAGCCTTAAACTGTGCTTTGTTTTTGGTACAGCAGGCAATCCTTTCCCCAGTTGCCAAAGATCAGCCACTAATGAGTTGTGATTTGGTGCCAAGCCAGTTTGCTTAAAAGGCTCTGTCTTGTGCTCTCTCTGTGTCTCCATGATGAACACACAAGGTGTGTAAATTGCAGAAGCTGTTGAAGGGACCCAGATCTTCCTCCTGGATGCTGTATAGCTGTTACCCTCATTTACATTTTAATTTGGTTGTCTTGTTTATCTTTTAAAAGCATAAAAAAACTCAAACTCATGCAAACCTAAACTATCTAATAATGCATAACAGCAAAGAACCTGCACAAATCATGCCTTCTCCAAAGCATTTGGAGATACAGCCCTTTCCCCCTTCCTGTTTGGGACCCCATTTCCCTTCCAAAATTGCATTGGAACACATCCCTTCCCCGTTATAAATACAAAATCAGTAAGTCTGCTCCAAATAGCTATAAAAATATTCTTACTTATCCGCCCATTTTTTATTTTCCAATCCTTAATTATAATTAATCATGGCACACAGGGCCGGCGCTTCCATTAAGGCGAACTAGGCAGTTGCCTATGGTGCCAAAATGGAGAGAGGGCACTGGCCAGCCTGCTGCTGCCCCTGCTCCCCCGCCGCTGGCCACCGTAGTCTGTCCCCACCACCACCTGCCAGCCGCCCGTTGCCATCCACCATCGCTGCCCATCGCCGTCCGCCCCCGTGCCTGTCACCATCCCCCGCCGCCGCCCTGCTGCCGCCTGCTGCCGCCTGCTGCCCCCTGCCCCGCCCCCCCACCACCCGCCCCCCACCCCTTGCCCAGGGCGCAAAAAAACCTAGTTAATATACTGGAAATTTGTACATTTTTATTTGGTTTTAGGAGATATATCATTTGTTGTCAAGTCAATTCTGACTTATGGCAGCCTTTTTAAGGGGTTCCCAGGTAGAGAATAATCAGAAGTGGTTTTCCGTAGGATGGAAAACAGCTACTTTGGATGAGCAACAGTTTTTTTTCCAGGTGACCAAATGCAGAACCTTTTGTAAAATTGCACAGAGCTATTTGTGTGTGGCATGTTTATTTTTCTTTTTTAACCTTTCAAGCTGTTTATATATGGCAGCTGACATACAATAAGTGATTTATACTACCGTTTATGAACAGACAAGCCAGGAACCTTTCTGATTGCATTTGGTCTTTATAAAACTATATCCCCATAAATGCTTTGGCTTTCTTTTTTCTTCCCGAGGGGTCCTAACCATACCTGACTTTCCTTCCAGGTGGCTAAAGTGCTGCTAGACATGAATGAAAGGGAAAACCTTCATCAAAAGATATTGGTCAGGTTGGAGTGAGAAAGAAGATCTTTCCTCCTGAGGAATGCCTGTTTGCGGCAGGAGGAGCACAGGATGGCAAGCCAGCAGCTTCATTTCCTTCCAAGCACCATCCTCCCAGTTTGGCTGATTACTCCAATGTTGCTGTCAATGAATGAGGCAGCCAGACTGGAGGAGGCATTTTGGTGAAGCCAAGTGCCAGACCAAGCATGTCTGCTCTGTCATCAGAACACAGGCTTTTGTGTGCAAGAGGATAACCCGAAGGCAGAGCTTGGGAGAATAACCTTTTTTTTCAGACTTTTGTCCACAAAGTAAATTTTCCACACTCTGGAATTATAAAGAGATCAAAATGAGAACAAGAACAGTACATTGTTTTTAAGATTTCATCACCTAGATGTTTTGATCAACCATTAAGCATGTCCTGGTGATCTTCTGAGGCTCAGATATGTTACTGCTTGCAGCTTATAGAGTGCTCTATATCCAAACAGGGGGTGAGGCAGCCCTTTCTAATCATCCTATGTTCACAGAGAACATGAGGGACTGTTCAAAGCTCAAAAATGGGTTGTGTTGTGGGGCATGGATCTTCCCCTCTGGTCTCCAGGATGAGTTGGTGTGCGGCCTCTGGATCTCTGGGAGTTGTCTGCACCTACTATAAATGCTGGGTGATCAGTGATCCTTTTCTGTGTTTCGACTTGTTCTATAATCTTGGATTCGGGCATTTTCATGACTGATTTTCCAGTCTGATTTGCTTTGGGTGTCTCTAATGTCACCCTAACTTTGCTTTGTGCATCTGAGTTCCTGAATCAAGACAGGCCAGTGTCTCTGGGATAGAGATGAGCACGAATCAAACAAATTGTGTTTCACTTCTCGTTTTTCATTTAGAGGGTCCGTTTCAGTTCGTTTTCGTTTTTCGTGAATTTTTGGGAAAAAATCGTTTTTGTTTTCATTTGTTTCGTTACCA
Source organism: Phrynocephalus versicolor (assembly GCA_023846285.1). NCBI lineage: Eukaryota > Metazoa > Chordata > Lepidosauria > Squamata > Agamidae > Phrynocephalus > Phrynocephalus versicolor. The sequence continues at coordinate 18,567,479 of JAHTLZ010000008.1, read as the reverse complement.
TTTCGTTATCATTTATTTCAATTTTTGTGATTTTTTTAGCATTTAAAGCAATTCAATGTATCGCCGTAACGAAAACGAAACAGACGACAAAACTTCTGGTGTTTCTGTTCATTTCGTTTCATTTTGGAGCCAAAATTCGTTTTTCATTTCGTTATGTAACGAAATGAAAAAAAGAAAACGAAAATGAAAAACTGTTCATTTCGTGCCCATCTCTACTCTGGGATATATGAAATCCAAACCCAGAGGCAACCAAGAAGTCATGACCTAACTGTTGACAAAGGCAAGCTAGCCAATGACATCGTGAGAAGTGGGACCAGAAGAGAAGGAAAAGCAATAATGTGAAGGAAGAACATGACAGTGAATTCTGTTCGGTGAAGCCTGCGACTGTCTCCTAGTGGAAATTTATCTGAACAAAAATTAAAAGGAGATAAGGGGAAAGCTTTGGGACTGTTATGGTGAGGCAACCTGTGTGCGAGAATCTACAAGGAAAGCCTTTTGAATAAAGTTGGAAGACAGCAGCCTGACTACAGAGGGGGGCTGCACACTGGATCCATCTTAATTCAAATTAAATGACTTTAATTAATGTAATCTCTGCTTCCAGAAGTGAGCTTGTGCACCACACGTTTATCTGCATGTGTCTGATTATACTGTATTATACTGTATTCTCACCTTGGACAATATTTTGATTAAGAACTGCAGGACGATTAGCTGTCGGCGGCACAAGATAAAGCTTGGGTCGAAGGAGCTCTTTTGGAAGTGGAAAGAAAACTTCCTTTTAGCCAGACTGTTTTACATCTCCTATATACTAATTGGGAATACCCTTCTAGAGCACCAATCTTTATGTAGGCAAAATGCCTGGTGGTTTGACTGGCGCTCCGGCCGAGGTTGTGGCTAACACTTGGCATGAAACAGCTGCCCACACCATAGACCGGATCGCCCCCAAGCGCCTCCTCCGTTGCCGAGCCCGGCCTTCCCCTTGGTTCACCGGGGAGCTTAGGGCAATGAAGCAGGAGAGGAGGAGGCTAGAGCGCAGCTGGAGGAAAACCCGGACGGCGTTGAGTAAGGCTGCCGTTGATGCCCAGTCTAGTCGCTACACCATCGCGATAAGGGAGGCTAGAACATCTTTTACCTCCCTGAGAATTGCTGAGGCCTCGAACCGCCAGGCGGAGCTTTTCCGGGTGGTTCGTGACCTCAGCAATCCTAGTCTGGCCAGGCCTCCTCCTACTGATTTCAGTAGCGAGCAGTTCGCAGCCTTTTTTCGAACAAAAATAGAGGCCATCCGTGCCGGCTTTGACTCCGGTTGCAGTGGTCCCGCCCCGCCATCACCAGTTGCTGGTCCGCCTTCGTCGCCTCGGTTGGATGCGCTTGGGCCTGTTTCCGCTGTCGAGGTCTCCAGGGCTATGGCGCATTGCCGGCCTGCCTCCACCCCTTTCGACCCTTGCCCTGCCTGGCTAATTAGAGCTGCCAGAGGGACCATGGCCGAATGGGCTTCTGTCATCGCCACCGCCTCCTTCAGTGAGGGGGTTTTTCCCTCTCGTCTGAAGGAGACGGTGATTAAGCCCATTTTGAAAAAACCCGGCCTTGCGGTTGACGATTTAACAAACTATCGCCCAATCGCCAACGTCCCGTTTATGGGCAAGGTGATCGAGAGGGTGGCGGCGGTCCGGCTGCAGTCATACCTGGAGGATCGGCAGTGCCTCGACCCATGCCAGTCCGGGTTCAGGCCCCGTCGGGGTACCGAAACAGCTTTGGTCGCCCTGCAAGATGACCTTATCCGGGCGGCCGACAGGGGTTGCTCTACCCTGTTGGTCCTCCTGGATCTGTCAGCGGCCTTTGATACCGTCGACCACGGTATCCTGCTGGACCGGCTCTCTGAGGTTGGGATCGGAGGCTCTGCTCGCAGATGGCTCCGTTCCTTCCTGGAGGGCCGGCCGCAGTACGTTCAGCATGGGGGGGAGTTATCGGCCCCTTGGATTCTCCCTTGTGGGGTTCCACAGGGGTCGTCTCTGTCCCCCATGCTGTTTAACATCTACGTAAGGCCGTTGGCGGGGGTCATCAGGAGTTTTGGAGTCTGCTGTCATCAGTACGCTGATGACACGCAGCTCTATCTCTCCTTTAACACCTCTGCTGTGGAAGCTGTTGAAGTTCTCGATGGGTGCCTGGAGGCCGTACTGACCTGGACCGGGGCGAACAGGCTTAAGCTCAACCCCGAGAAGACGGAGGTCATGTTCTTTGGGAGCTCGCCGTCGGGGTACGGTGGCCCCCTCCCCTGTCTGGGGGGAGTTTCCCTCCAGCTCGCGGAGAGGGTGCGGAATCTGGGCGTGCTCCTGGACCCGGCGCTTTCCATGGAATCCCAGGTGGCGTCAGTGACCAGGTCCGCCTATTACCATCTCCGTCGGATCGCCCAGATCCGCCCATACCTCGACGCGAACTCTCTGAGAACAGTGGTCCAAGCACTGGTGATCTCGAGGCTGGACTACTGTAACGCCCTCTACATGGGGTTGCCCTTGACTCTTCTCCGGCGTCTGCAGCGGGTACAGAATGCGGCGGCCAGGCTGGTGGCCGGCGTGCGTCGGTATGATCACATCACGCCAGTTCTGGCCCGCCTGCACTGGTTGCCCGTTGCAGCCCGGATTAGATTCAAGGTCTTGGTTTTAGTTTATAAAACCCTCCATGGCTTGGGACCGGACTACCTGACAGAGCGTATCGCTCAGCGATCCACCTCGGCCCGTCCCGTTCGGCAGGCGCGAGCGCACTTGCTGCGGGTCGCCACTCCCCGAGAAGCCCGGAAGTCGAGTACTCGGGCCCGGGCATTCTCAGTGGCGGCCCCTAGCCTTTGGAATTCCATCCCTCCTGAAGTGCGCTCTGCAGAGTCCCTGCTGGCCTTCCGGAAGGCTTTAAAAACCTACCTCTTCCGGGAGGCCTTCGGCGATTCCTAGGGTTTTTTTTTTTTTTTTTTACCCCGCCATCGCCATGTCTCTGAATGATATTTTTATTAGATTTTTATTAGATTTTTATTAGATAGTATCAGGAACACTATCAGGTTTTTAACTATATTAGTTTGTTGTGTGTATCGTCTGTTTGTTCAATTGTGATTATCTGTGCCAATTGTGGCTTTGTAAGCCGCTTAGAGATCTTTCGATATTAAGCGGGATATAAATACAATAAATAAATAAATAAATAAATAAATAAGTGGAATCTTCCATCCTGTGTGGATGGAAGATTGCCTTAAGAGAGATTGCTCCCAGTGAAGCAACTCTTTCTAGCATGAACAGACACCAATCACATCCTCCTGAGTGGAAGTGGAACAAAATATCCACACACTCCAACAGTAACATATTGTTATGTTTCTCCAATTTTACATCTGCAGCACAAAACTCAAGTGTGGAAGTTTCTTCACATATACGGGCTCTATACAAATCAGCTGCTCATTGAACACCAGTGGAATAGAGCTTCTGTTTTTAATGGCTATAGAGTTTTAGAGCCTATAGAGTTCCTTGAGAAGGAACTATAAATGTTTAAAAAGGACATAAGAACATAAGAACATAAGAACATAAGAAGAGCCAAGCTGGATCAGGCCAAAGGCCCATCTAGTCCAGCTTCCTGTATCTCACAGCGGCCCCACCAGATGCGTTTGGGAGCACACGAGACTAGATCTCTGTCTCCTGATACCACTCCTCTGCATCTGGCCCTTGAAGTACCCTGGTTTTAAGCCTGGAGATTACACATCTCCATCATGGTTTGTAACCTGTGATGGCGTTTTCCTCCAGGAATCTGTCCAATCCCCTTTTGAAGGCATCCAGGCCAGATGCCATCACCACATCCTGTGGCAGGGAGTTCCACAGACTAACAATGCGCTGGGTGAAAAAATATTTTCTTTTGTCAGTTCTTACTCTCCCAGCCCTCAATTTGAGTGTATGTCCCCTAGTTCTGGTATTTTGGGAGAGGGAGAAGAGCTTCCCTCTATCCACTTTACTCATGCCCTGCATTATTTTGTACATCTCAGTCATAAGTGAGTCAGGCTCCCCGTGAGTCAGATCATTTCCTTCATAGGTATGGCTTTAAGTACACAATTTCCTTAAAACTGCACATATTGTTCTTTTCTTTTGTGATGATTCACATTCCTAGAGACTTTAAGCTTGAGTCATTAAAATTGGTACAGGCCAGTGGCTGATTCATGAGATGCCAGGTCTCAGGGCTTGGCCAATGTCTTAGGGATTTGCTATAGCCGTTCAGTTCTACAGGCAGGGAAATAAATGGCAGCTCAAGGAGCACTGGAGGATAACATTTGAACTTTTTTTCTGTAAAGTGGCTTTAAAATCTAGGTGACCATCAGCATGTATTATTCTCTGGTGCCAAGGCTCACTGTTTCAGTGTAAAGATCATATACATATCCCTCCCGCATAAAGGTGCATCCCTTTGGTTCATGCTCAAGCATGCTGCTGATATGCTACTCACCTTCGCCTTTTGGGTATTTCTCCATATCTTTTGTTTGAGAACAAAGAGCTTGCATGGCTGGGCATTCTCTCATATTCCTATACTTACTGCATAGCATTTCATTTATATCATTTTTTCCAGCCACCAGAAAAAGGGCCCGTTGCTAAATTATTGGAATGTTATCTTCTCTTGGTTTGTTCAGTACCTTTCCATGTCATTTTTCTATAAAAAAAGATTTTGAGAAATGTAATACCTATAGTCTGAAACGTTACATGAGAAAGCAGCTTCGTATAAAACCACATAATCCCTCAGTACAGGAAACTGGGTGCGAATGTGAAAGTTAAAGCAAGCAAACAAACAAAAATCACTTTACTAATCGCTACTAATTGCTTAGGGATGGGCACCTTATGAAAAAGACACACTTATTTGTTGTTTTGTAAGCTTCCACAGGAGGTGGTGATGGCATCTGGCCTGAATGCCTTCAAAAGGGGATTGGACAAATTCCTGGAGGAAAAGTCCATCACAGGTTACAAACCCTGATGGAGATGTGTCATCTCCAGGCTTAAAACCAGGATACTTCAAGGGCCAGATGCAGGGGAGGGGTATCAGGAGACAAAGATCTAATGTTGTGCGCTCCCAGATGCATTTGGTGGGGCCACTGTGAGATACAGGAAGCTGGACTAGATGGGCCTTTGGCCTGATCCAGCAGGGCTCTACTTTTGTTCTTATGTTCTTAAGCTTACAAAACCTTATGAAATGAAATGAAACAACAAACAGTGTGTCATCAAGAAATGAAACGAAACACCATTTTTGTTTTGGAAGTGAAACGATTCATCCTAGCCTCTTGATCCAGGTCTTGAGAATAGGAGATTTATTTTTAAATTGATTGATTTGTTTTCATTTCTTCCCTCACCTCAGTTGTTATTTTCCAATCTTGATATGCCTGAAGCTAGCCAGGCCATGAGCTGAGCTGTTCCCTTCACTGGCTATGTCTGCAAGTTGATTTAAACTGATTGTTTTCCTTTCCCTTTTAAGTAGAACTATGGAGGTTAGTTTTTAAAACATATTTTCTTCCTTCCCTTGCCATGCTGTGGTTAGCTGTTGAGTTTATCTCCCTGATTTCTCTGTGAAGCAGCTAGCTATTAGGTTTCTATCTTGTTTACAGAGGGTTCTTTGCTTGAAAGCAAATTGATTGGAAGGTTTGAGGGTCTTTGATTTAGGCCAGTGGCTCCCTGTTAATTCTTTTTAAAAATCTGTTATTAAAAAAACAAAATGAAATGAAGACTGAAATGAAACAAAATGAAAACACTATATTTTAGTTTTGTGCTTATCTCTAATCGTTTCCAGCTGCTAGTGTGTCAGTCATGGCTTATTTTCTTCTCAAAAGGAAATTACGATTGTTTTTAAATTTTATTTTTGCAAATGATGATGATGAGCGGGAAATGACCTTTTTGTTTTTTAGAAATAGAAAAACATCTCACAATCTCATTTCTTTAATGGGGTTCTTTTTTTCACTGAATATGGGAGAAAAGGAATGGACATCACATCTTTAGGGACTGAACAGAACAAATGCCAAAGTCCTTAAAAGCACTGAACCCCCTAACTCTGAATGTTAGCAGTATATTTCTTTACTGGCATGGTGATTTGTCTCACACGTTTGACAAAGACCAGCATTTTGCTTCTGCTTCTGCCTCTGCAATCAGGGGAAGGCTGTAGCATCTTCCCCTTTTCTTTTTCTTCTTGGCCTTTTTGAGCTGATAGTATGTTACTGTCTGTGATTACTGCCACTGGAAGGGACACAATTACCTTTAAAAAGATAATTGATGCTTTTAGGACTTGAACCTGAGACAGGAAGAATGTGAGCATATTTTCAAAAAACCTTGCCATTTCTTCCACAAAAGAAGTTAGGGAGAAGGAACTATTCCCAGTAGTTCCTTTCCAAGCTCACAGATGTGACATAAATCGCACTGTTTTTGTCATCTGTCCTAGGAGAGAGACAACAGTTTGAGCCTCTGTGAGCCTGGATTTGGATAATGTTATGTGGTTGAAACCCTCTCTATAGCCTTTCACCTACTAAATTCTAATTCTGTCCTTCCTCCAAGGAGAATTGCAGGTTGTATACATACCCCAACCCCACTGACATTTTTGTGTCTCTCTGCAGTGGTCAACTAGACTGACACTTGAATTTGATATCAGCACCAACCCTTATGAGATAGGAATCTCCACTATTCTCAGAAAGGCAAAGGAGTTTATAGAATCAAGCTGTGTGTCATTCATTATCTTCTTCAAGAGAGGGGAAGAATCACAATGCTTGGGAGTAAAGAGTGGAGCACTGTTTCTGCTGTCTCCTGACATCTGCCATGGGGAACTCTTGGCCAACTGCCCCATGGTAGGGCCGGGCAAGGATGCATGGAGGCTACGTTGCACCTAGAAGGCCAGTCTCCTCTTAACTTTGAATGTCACCTCTCAGTCACCAAGATTGTTCTGTGAACCCCACTGTTGTTGGTGTCTTTAATCCCACCATTGTCTTTTATAAGAGCTCTTCAATGGGCATTGTTGTGTGGAAGGAGAAATATGAGCCACTCAGAAGCATCTCTGTTGCCATAGTTAAAATAGGAATAATAATGACTGTCTTCCTAGAGCTTGTTATGTGAAGTTAAATGTGATAAAGAGTTGTAGGCGGGCAGGCCAGGATTCAATTCGCTCCACATTCCCACGGGGTGGGGGTGGGGGCTTCAGCTTTGTGTTCCTTGAAAGGCAGCCTGCCCAGGTAGACAATACACCCGCAGAGAGATACAGAGTGTTATCTGATCTTGTATTGATCCGTCTTGTCAGTAATAGGAAACAAGCAGTCATCTTATTGCTCACTGGGAATGATGTGTGTGAGTTTGTTATGGCAGCCCCACAGGGCTCACCAGAAAGGACAACAGAAGGGCACACCAATTTACCTGAAGCAGGGTGTGCTGGTCTATCTGTAGAAGTGCAAAATCTGAAATGATGGCTACAATTCAAACAAAATTGCCATGCCGTTTACTTTTGTGCAGAAGTCAATGGCCAAGTGACTCGTACAGCTCATGAATGTGCTGTTGAGGGGATGCTCCCTTGAGATGACCTATCTTGGCCTCCCTCTCAGTGGTGCTTTATCTGTAAAGCTGACTTGGACTGGAAAGCCCTTCAGATGTAGATTCAAGCAGATTTTCTTCAAACAACCATTTAAGGGAGAACATATCCTCCCTAAAAGCAAACATGGAACTACAATTCTCTATCTCCCTCCCTCCTCCTCTTTGACGGTTACTTAATGTCCATTCTCGTCCCGGGAGGAAGTTCGTTGCATGTTGATGTCGGTTGCAGTCACGTGGTCTTCTTCTGTTTCTGTCCCTGTTCCCGTGTATGCACGGGCACGATGGATGATACCGGCATGACTGTTACCGTACGTCCTCATTCCGTGATGAGATGTGAAATTTCATGCCTTTGTTCTCTGGGTTTTTTTTCAGCCCAACCTTCGGTTTTTCGATGTTTCGATTCTCTGAAGCCTTGCCTTCAAAGTGTTACGGAGATAAGTTTGAGGCATTTGTCTTTTAATCTCTCTGCACTGCATTGCTGACTCCATAGGGAATGTACTGGTGAATGGCACTTCGCACTCCTGCCACTAAATGGAGAATGGCATGTTGCGTGACGAGCCTTACCTCACGGGCACTCGTCGGGGAAACGAGAGGCATGATGAGCAGATTCCTGAGGCCAGGGAGGGGAATCTCTCATCCTGCTTAGATCGCAGTTCAGGGGGCGTGGTCAGGATGAACTCCCCTTGTTCCGCAATGTACGTGCGGCTAGATTACTTTCTACCAGTCCCAAGCGGGACCACGAACAGTGATGAAATGGACGTGAAGTATCAGTCTTTCTGTCTTGTAAGGGGTCATTAAAAAACTCACCATTGTTGCAGTTGTAGCCAAGGCAGTTAACCCTAACCCTAACCCTATTCATATCCCTGTGCAAAGATAAAAGCTAGAAGCTAGAATTATAAAAAGAGAAGAAAAGGAACAGAGCAAGAAGATTAGCAAAAAGCTAAATTCTGTAGTCCCGTGGAATTTTGGCACATGCAAGCACCTGTTTTCTTTTGGTTGTTTTTCCTGTTTTCTTTTTGTTTTGTTTCCTTTTTACAAAAAAACCCTCAGCTTTTATCTACAGTACCTATTTTTGCTTGTTTTTAATAAGAGATAGAAAAGGTCAGGAACTGCATTCTCAATTTGGATTGTTGTCCCGAGGCTCAGAAAACAGATGAGATGAAGAAAAAAATCTTTATTTTAAAAAAAGGAATAAAGTTGAAAAAAAGTGCATGTTTTTGTTAGTAATTTCATCTTCTTGTCATTGCCGGTTAAACAGTTCCATCCTTGCCTTAACACAAAAGAGCTGTGTGTTTTGATTTGATTTGCCTTGGGGAATGGCAAATGCATTTTGCTTGTATCTTAATGTTGACAGAGATTAATTGGATAAAAATAAAGCAAGTGCATGCATTTACTGGTGGGCCCACAAACACACACCAATTACCATTTCCTCAAATACAGAAATCTGCCATTTATCATGAACCTTTGCCTGTGCTTCTTCGCACCTTGTGTTTCGTTTAACACCCTCTGCCTCCGAGCTGTTGATTTAAGCTGATTGAATGTGTTATAAAGATAAATTTCTAATACCAAAACAACAACAGGGAAACAAAAAAGCATGCCTAGCCCTCTTTCTTTATACATATGGAGTGGGGGACATAACCCACATAAGCACACTTTGGAAGGCCAATTGCTGAGTTTATTTAGCTCCAATGTCTCTTTGTGAGACAGTAAGCATGAGACAATTAGCTCGTTATTTGCATGAAATGGAGAGTGGGAAAAGAAATAAAGATATTCAAGCAGGGGGCAGCTCCTGTGAGTAGTACTGTGTAATCATGAAAGTGCAACAAGCAAGGGTCTCTCTGGTCGGAATGTAAACCCATACCCTTCAAACACCAAGGTACAGTAATAGGAGTGTGCAGAAGCTTGAGGCAGGAGGAATAAACCCAAATATTTCCTGTACATGAGAATGAAGCCTTTAAAAGGTTTTCTGTTTTGTCTTGGATTTCTGGACTCCCTACTGTGGACGTGGTTTTTTCCAAGGATTTATACATGATGTACATTGTGGCAAGTGCAAAAAAAATTTTAAAGGCAATATTTATTTGTCTGTTTGTTTAACAGACAAGGGAATGCACAAAAGGCACATGTCGATATTTTGGCGAAGGGGTTCCCTCCATTTTTGTAATGTGACCCCCTTTTTGCTAGTGGTTTTGCTAAAAAGGCCCTAGTCTTTGGGTCTCATACAGGAATAAAAATAAATAAATGCAACATCTGACAACCCCCCCCCCCAAAGGGATATCTCCACATGTTAAGACATTCAGAGTTCAGTGAGGATAAGGATACTCACAAATATTTATTTCATGCTTATTTATGACAAAGACACCTTCCTATGAACAGGCATCAAGTCATGGTAAGTTAATACAATCAAGAGAATACTGACAAAGCTTTCTTCCTCACTGACAACCTTCTTGGGTTACATCTGCATGCTCTGAATTGCATGTTTCCCAAACTTCCCTGCAGCCAGAAAATCCATACCTCAGAAAGCCGAAACCCTTCATCTTGACATGCTACCTTTCTGCTTCCGAAAGGGTTGTTTATCAAACAACCCTTTCCTATGAAGGGAAAGCGGGCTCCTGGAGGCACCTCTCTGGGGTGGGTGCCTCCTATCCTCACCCGCCGGCGCTGCTACAAAAGGGCATGCATAGCCAATTGATATGCATACCAAGTTGCAGACGCAGCAGACTGGCAGAGGCACCCCTCTTTTTGGGGTGCCTTCCCTGCATCAGTCAGAGAGACAGGCACTCGCGGGCAGGGTTTGCATGGCACACAAATGCTGCTGCAGGAGTCAGCCAGAGCCACAAGTGACGAACTGGCAGACTCTCCCTGCATCCGCTGTGTCTCACTAAGAAGGGAAGCGTACTTGTGTGTGCAGTGCAAGTACAAATCTGGCTTAGGGGGACAGAGGGTTAGCGCAAGGGCTAGGGTTAGGCTAGTTACGGGTTAGGTTAGGGTGAGTATTGGGGTGCACTTCTGGGTGCCTCTCTGACCCACTAAGAGGACAGTGTACTGTGGTGTATGGGTAAGGGTTAGGGTTAGGGTTAGGGCTAGGGCAGGGTTAGTGGGCTTTTTGGCACATCCCAGAAGTCTCAGTGGCCAAATGGCCATGCGATTGGTGGAGTGGCTCCAAAAATTTGCATGTTCCACTCCCATGGCCAGCCCATCATTGCGCAGGTGTAAAAAAAATAAAATAAAATAAAATAAAATCAATGGAGAGAGGACAGAGGAGACATTTTGTTGCAAGAAAAACCCACTGCTACTGTAAAAATTCTGGCAGTTTTAAAATAGCAATTTTCGCATGTTTCTGTGGTGCTTGTGTGTTTTTGGACCACTCCACGATTTCAAAAAAAATATTGCGGTCGCCGCCCCATTTTCGATCCCCTGCCCGCACCGCATGGCATGGCGACTTGGCGAGTCCGGCTTGTTGCGTTGCGAGTTCCGCCCAGAGCAGCCCAGGACAGGAGAGGGGGGGAGGCCGGGGACACCCCCCCCCCAGAAACCACACCTCTGGTAGGTGCCCTTTCAGGCAGGCATATTTTTGCCTGCTTTTTGGGCTGGGAATCAGGGTTTTTTTTACTTTAAAAAACTTTTTTTTCCTGTGCCGCTTGAATGGCGGCAAGCCGGCGAGGCGGCGACTTTGGCAGGACGACGAGCGCAGCCCAGGAGGGACAGGAGGAGAGGGGGGGAGGCCGGGGACCCCCCCCCAGAAACCACCCCTCTGGTAGGTGCACTCTCAGGCAGGCATATTTTCGCCTGCTTTTTGGGCGGGAATCGGTTTTTTTAAAAAAAAAAAACTTTTTTTCTGTGCCGCTTGCTTGGCATCGCGGGATTGCCGCGATGCCAGGAACGACAACGACAAATCAGACCCAATTCTTCTTTAGTCGGTTCGAGTTCGAGTTCTGGCGGAGTAATTCCCGTTACCATTTCCGTTCCGTAACGGAAACGAGGAATGGAAATGGAAACGGGAATTCCGCTAAGTCGTGCCCATGTCTAATTGCCTGTACAGTATTAGCAGGTGGGCCTGGCAAGCAGATGTGCAGTTTTTGCTCCACCCAGCTAACCCTGTGGAATCCGAAGCACAGCTGTGCCCTTGCTCTCGTCTCCGCCAGCTGCCATGCTGTACCTTTTCTGCCCTATCCACCAGCCCTGCTCATCTATGACCAATCTGGTTGTCATGGTAGTTTTCCCAGAACTTGAGAACATTGGTCCCAATAAGGTTAGTTACACCCGCTTGTATAACTCAATCAGTGTAAATCTCAGCAGCAAATTGTTAAGAACTTGGGCTCTTTGCACAAAGAACTTGGGCTCTTTGCACAGATTTGGATGTCTCAGCATGCAACAGCAAATATCTGTACTGACATCTTGCCACAACCACCGAGATGGACCCCGATTGTATTATGCTGGTATAAAATGCATCTTTATTTCTCCTGTAACAAACAAAAAATGACACATAATTTTTGATTGCTCTTTGCTTTTAACAAGTAGTGCATTATTTGCTCTTTGTGACCAGTGGTTTATTAGCACATAATTGGCACTTTTAAAAGGGGGGGGAGAGCTTTTAAAAATCTGAAGCCCCTTCAAAAGGGTTGGCCTCAACATTAGATGTGGGCACTTGGTGAGTGCACCATGTGCCCAAATTGCATGAAACCACATGCAGTCCTCTGTCTGGGTGAAAGGGAGAGCCACCCACCCGCTGAAGGGAGGTTTTTCCATTCTGCTGTTTCTGTGGCAAGGAAGTGGGATGGAGGTTCAGGACGGGGGAATCAATAGCCAAGAAACTAATTAAAAGAAAAACTGTAAGGCAGGGAAGAATCTGAATGAATCATGTAATTGTAGACTCTTTTTGTAATTAAAGCATCCATGGCTGTCTGAAAGGAGACACAACAACCAGCAATATTATATCAATGAAATTGGAATAAAATGCTCCGTAATAAATTGGTGAGGATGAAATTCAAAAGCATGCAAGGAGGCAAACTTGTCTATTCCCTGCTAGCTTGTCTCAGGCATTTTTAACACAATTGTGTAAAATCTAGAAAGAGGAGAAAACAGTGGCTGAAATCCAGTTGGAGGGGGGGCACACTTTAATGGAAGAGCAGTCTCTCCATTTTTATTCTCCTGCTGCTGGTTTCCCCTCATGCAATCAGTTGTACAGTAGGACCCCAGTATCTGCTGGGGATTGGTTCCAAGCCTTCCCATGGATAATGAAAACCATGGATAAGACAACACCAAGATGTTCCCCAAAACTGCTGTTTTGTGATAGTAACTTGTTTTACAGCTGCTCTTTGCAACAGTAGCTTGCTTTACAGCTGCTGTTTGTGACGGTAACTTGGTTTACGACTGTTGTTTTATGACAGTAGCTTGCTTTACAGCTGCTCTTTGTGACAGTAGCTTGCTTTCCAGCTGCTGAATTATTTATTTATTTTTCCTCTGCCAACCATGGATAACTGAATCAGTGGATAATGAATCAGTGGATACAGGGGTCCTACTTGTATGCTCAGTTTCACAAGTGAGGTGAGACTGGGCAAGGACAGAGAGCCTGCCAGTTGGAGGTAAGGGAGCTTATGTGATTGCTCTTGCACAGTTGTGTTAAGTGATTAGAATTCTGGCCAATAACTTCAGTAGGGCATTGGAAAGGTTTTATGCGGTCCAGGTTTTATGGGCTGCCGCTCATTTTCCCAAAAGCCTCTGGTGAAGTGGGCTGCAGTCCCTGAAGGCTTGTACTTTCCATCATCCCATTAGCTGTCAAGGAGCAACTAAACCTTTGGTTTTCTGTATCAGCCAGCTAGCATGTATCACACCCCAGGACACAGGTTTCATCCCGCACACTCTTGGTTCTTTGCTAAGTGTAATCTTGGCTATATGCCCACTGCAGCTGTCTGGATCTGGAGTCTTTGTTTAACAACTGATTTTGGAAGCCAATGTTTCCCATATGATGCAGGATCGGGAGCTTTGTTCCTTTTGCTTCACTGCAAAGTCTTTTTCCTGGATCAAAGATTGCCCCCCCCCCCCGCAACCCTTTCTTCTTGGAGAGAGGAAAACTGGCAGACATTCATACTGCATTTTGATGGTGATGTAGAAGGATCTAAGAAGGTATTCATGACTCAAGAGAAGGAAAGGAATCAGATGATGAAACTAGGATCAGATGTCTAATAAAGATGTGTCCCAAACATGGAAAACACTTGTCCTGTTGTGGTCTCCCCATTGGTAGCCACTGCCTATTGAAGAGAGAGTGCCATGCTTCTCAGGTATCTACCCTATGTGTGTCCCCAGTGTGTAGTCCGTCGCACACCAGGAACTGAAAATCCTCAGCCTGGGGACTGGTCTTGTGTAAATTTTCTCTGTGACTTAGAACTTTGTCCTTGCAAGCATCTAAAAACCATGCAGGAAGCTTGTCAAACGAGCGACCACCCTGTTGAGGAAGTTGAATCCCAAGGCCCTAAGGACTGCTGGATTATCAGGTGATGCCCAGGAGCCCTGACTTCCCTCCTTTAAAGGCAAGAATAAAGGCAAGAAGGAAGGCAGTTGGAGGCCATACAATAAAACCCTGAAGGTCATCTCTCAAAGAAGTGGTGTTCAGATCAGCTTTTGTCCACTCATCTTTTAAATCTGCCTGCCTGCCTGTTCAAAGGCTTCTGACAATAACATTAACTTTGGGTTTCATCATGTTCCTGGCATTATAGCAACATCTACGGGTGAGGAGCTAACATTATTTGCCTTGTCTTTAGACCCTTGATCCTAGTAGCACGAACAATACCTTGTGACAATAGGTTCTACAATTTCCTTATTAATTCATGATCCCATATTTTTCTGAATCATTAGTGCTACAGTGTTATTCCAGCTCACATGGAGATGTTTTTACAGGCTCCTACTCTTCAGGCAATGATTTGCATGTGAGAAAAATAGCAATACTGCATATGGAACTATTATTTATTTTATTTATTTAATCTATTTAATTTTAATTTATTTTATTTAATTAATTTTATTTATTTTATTTATCAATCTATTTTAACTTTCCCTTTTCCTTTAAAAGCAAGGTATAAATATTTTTGTAAATATTAAAAGACAATATTTAAACTAATAACACTGAAGATAGAATACGAAAAGCATAAATTACTACAATAAAAATATGCAACATCAAAACACATTCAATTGAGTAAAATACAACAACCTGTTTTTTAAAAAAATTGTATCTCTTGTGAAGGACACAGAATTTATTAAGGGCTATACTGTTGAAAGTTCCCTTGATCCTTGAGTTATTTTATTTTCCTTTGTTTCATTTTCTTTTCATTTGTTTTTGGTCATTGTTGTCTTGTACTTGAAATAGCATGGGATTTCTCTCTGCTGTTCCAAGTACAAATTAAATAAGCTAATATACAGATCAGTTCCTAAACTTCTTCAGCTGAAATTGCATCTCCACCTTCCACTCATTTCCCCATTTATTTTACTTTAAATAATCAGCATAACAATCTGTAGTCTTTATTTCTCATTATAAAACTGACACATTTTACATTAATTGCATCTATGGCTGTGAGATAAATTTGTTCCGTTGATTGTTCTGGTTTTTATGTTTTGCCACTCTGTGCCTTTTCACTGAACATGGACACAAATTGTGGACAGGAACCCCTTCATTTCTGAGCTTGTGATATGTTGCATGAAAGAACCAAAGACAAGTTTGCCTACAATACCATGTCTGATAAGTGTGTCACCACTGCAGTGATTTCTAGAATATGTGCAAACAAATTGGAAACAAACCCAAAATCCAAATGGATTGTTCTTCTCTTCCTCTAAATTAAACATAGGCTGTTTATACGCGACCCCTATGCTCCGCTGCAAATGGCTCCCAGCTCCGGAGCTTAAAAATGTTTCCCCACCAGCCCCGGAGCTAACAGAAACTTAAGCGCACCTTTCAAGTACCTGCTCTTTGATGGTGAAAAATTTTGATGCGGAGAGTGCCTGGCTCTCCTCGCTTCTTTTTGTTGTTGTTGTTGTTGTTTTGCCTCCCGCCCCTTTAAGAGGAACCAGGAAGTAACGGGGGGTAGTCGGAGCAATTTCCATGGCACTCGGAGGTAAGAGTGCATTCTTTTCTCCCTTTTTTTCTCCCTCCCCTCACGCAGACAGAACAAGGAAGTGCGGAGGGGGTGGGAACGCAGGGAGAGCGACAAACCCTCAAGATCTCTGGTCCGAATTTAAGGGACCAGCGGATCTTAGCGGTCGTGTAAAAAGGCCATAGACATGCAATCAGACCAGATTGGTTTAAAAGATGGGAAATAAGAGAACAAGTCCATGGAAACGAATATCATAGATCTGCCCATCAAAAATTGCAGTGGCAAGCAACCTCTTTACTTACTATTTATTACTCATTTATTTGAGTTAAATTCCACTTTTGTCCCAGGAAAGAGAGGGGGGGGGCAAAACCAGATACAGAAAAATGCAAATGGATATATTTCTGGAGCACAGAGAAAGTATACTATTTAAAAAATTGTTGAGGGAAAGATAAAAAAAATCAGTGAGCTAATTTCCAGAGGTCTGAAGAACAAGGAGGTAAACTTCCTTGACCCATTCACAGGCACAAGAATAAGAAACTACCAAATTATCACTGCCACATTCAGTACAAACTGATTCATGCTCTTTTAAAATTCCAAAGCAGCTCATGGGTTCCTCATGTTTTGATGAATCATCACTTAGCCCTTCTGTTATTGTTGTACATGGGTGTGATGGTTGAAGGTTTGTTTACCCAACTTTGAAGATGTGCTGAAGCCCCTTCAAAACTCTGTGCCTGGAAAAAATGTGCATACAGATTGAAACCAAGCCAAACTTGACCCTTTAAAAGCATTCTGACCCTCTCCATGGGGGCCAAAGTGCACTCAGAGCACATTTGTGTACAGCTTGCACCAGTACAGAGGCCGGGCTATCAGCTGAGAGTAGCCAGGCTCCTTCCTACTTGTGCTCAGAAAACTTGTAAAAATAAGAATAATAATCAATGATTGATTCTCCTGGATGCTATAATTTTTAATTCAAAATTCTTTTTCTTTCTTTTTAGTAAGAATTTTAGATTTTCTAGCTGTGCATGATCAATTGTTTGAACGTATGCATCTTGCACGGGTTTAAAGTTTTAACTTTCCCACAGCTGGTACTAATACATATCAATCAAGAAATAAATAAAATGATGATGATTCAGTAATGTTTACTCAACTTAGCTGAGTGCAAGAACAAAGAAAAGGAAGCTATTTTGACAATGCAAAAGAAGCTAAATTCCTTTTGTGAGCATGCAAGATAGTTCTGCATGCCAGTGTCTCTGCAAGCCCCGAGTCAAACTTCTGAGGTTCTATTTCGATCACAAATCTTCTCTTTTGTCCAGCCATCCCCTCGCTAGCTCATAAAACAAGCCTGAGTGGCCATGCGTTGTGTGATATTACTGCCAGGAGTAGAAGGGCTGGAGAGCAAATATCCTGCATTTAAGTAGATGATCCTTCTCAAACATGGCAGGGAGATATATTGGGGCAGCGGCAAGGCAAGGCAGCCTTGGGCTGTAGCTCCTGCCCTGGAGGGATGTCCATCAAAATTGGAAAAGGGAAAGACAGAGAGAGAGAGCAGAAGTGCATAGCAAGCATCATTTGCCGCTGTTATGGTTCAGACAATTTTCCAGATTTCTTTTTTTCCACGTCTCGTGCCAGCTTGTTGATTTAGAACTCCATGCTTTGCAAACAGAGAAGCCTGGACAGCCTGCATAGAGGTGTACGAGCATGTCATCCCTGGTTTTTTCTGGTCTAGTTTCTTGTCAGCCGCTGTTCTTGAGGCTGAAAATTTTCATTTGGAGGCTCATTTGGAAAGGGGGGTGGCGGAATATTCGAACAATACAAAAAGAGACCAATACTGATATTCCACTGGTAACCAATGCCTATTTAAATATCTACTTTGAGAGAACCTTTTAAAAAAACTCTGCTGAGTGATCAATAAAGCAATGGACTTCCATGATGGCTTTATAAAATATGCAAAAGTTAGGTGATTGCAGAGAGATCAAATCTTGGGAAAGTTACTTTCTTGCATAGTAGCTCCCAAATCTCCTGGTTGTTGCACCTTCCGGCATTTTTCAGCAAACACGGAAGCTAACCATGATGGCCTCTGAATTTGTGGGAATTTTAGATGGGGGAAATAGTGAATTTCTCAAGCTCACAAACACAGTCTTAACTATTCCAAGTGACATCCATAACACTGGAGCTATGGGTTGGCAAGAGCTTGAGGATGAATATGAAGTTAGAGAGCAGTTGGTTGTGTATAAGCATGGATGTATATACAAAAGGAAATCCATTGTTTGCCTGTACAATTGTTATAGTCCAGGGTGAATTTTAGTATTTCCTTTCTTCCTTTCCTTCAGATGAATTCTGTTAATGTTAGCAGTTTTTTTAATCAATGAACATGCTGAGCAATGACAGCTCAAGGCCACCAGATGGCAGTCATTTTGCATCATTCTTTAAAGCTCTCCCAGAGATAACAATTGCTCATGTGAGTTTGTATATTTTATCACAGAGACATAATGATGTCCTGAAAAACGAAGTAGAATGAATGTAAAAATAAAAAGTTCTGTTCTTCAGAATGATGGATGTTAAAGTACAACTATATGTAAGGCAGAAAGGATCACTTGCTCTTTGAATATACAGTGGAATCTTGACTTACGTCATTAATCTGTTCCAGAGGTCTAGACATAAGTTAAACATGCCTTAAGTCAAATGAACTTTTCCCATAGAAAGTAATGGGAAAGTGGATTAATCCGTTCCAGATTATGAAAAAGACCCCTGAAAACAGCAATTTAACACAAATTTGACGGGGATAGGAGATTCCTTCCGGGGATGTAAATGAAATGTCTCTTCAAAGAGAGGAGGAGGCAGTGGAATTATAGTCCACAAGTTATACACCTCCACTTTTTAATGTTCATAGTAACAATGTCTAACATTTAAGTTTTACTGATTTTTAGCCTGACGTTCCAAGTTCTGAACAACTCTATGCTTACCTTTAGAGTCCCACAACTGTACAGCTTCCCAACTAAAATGCTTCCATTGTGGACCAGACTTCTGCAGCCAGATTTTTTACCAGACTGAGCAGACTGTCTAACCAGCGAGGCCAGCCCCAAGCTCCCAGCCCTTCTTTTCCTCCGGCAGCAGCGGCAGCTTCGGCGAGGCTGAGGATCAGCTCTAGGTGCTCAGAGCTGGCTTCGCCGAAGCCACCTCTGCTGGAGGAGAGGAAGAAGGCAGGAGCAGTTTGGAGGCGGCAGCTGCAATGCTGGGTCGTGGCTGCCGCCCAATTCCGGTGCCTTGCGCCAGGGCTCCGAGCTGTAAGTCAAAGCCTGCGACTCAAGTCAAACAGGCCCCTTCTTGCTGCAAGTCAAATATGCTGCAAGTCAAGCAGCATGTAAGTCAAGGTTCCACTGTAGTACTGTAACTATTCCAACAAAAAAGACTTATTTAAAAAAGAAAGAGACCCATTTTCTCTGGTTTCAATCATTTGATGACTGTTTTTCACAAAACAGTTAGCAGGGTTTCTGAAGAGCTTCATCATCTATAAATCATAACAGATTTATTTTCAAGAGCTTGACAGTAATTTAGCATATCATAATCCCCTCCAACTATCCTCTAGTATTAATGTCTGAATGCTGCACTAAGGAAAGAGGCATTGCAAGATTGTAAGTATATTTAGTTCCCTTAGAGGCAATTCTTATCAGGGTTTTTATAATTACAGTCAGTGTTCATGCTGATATCCATAGTTTTTGAATACAGAATGTCCTTTGTCAGACAAAAAAATCTAGGTTTCAAACCAGGTGGAGTTTGAGAAAGCTTGGGGGCTTTCATTTGTAGGGCTTTATTTTGTCTTCCTGCAGAAATCTGTGCACAGTATGCTCATATTTTTCCTAAGGTACTCATTTTTATATTCATTTTTCCCCAATGCATCATTTTTATACATTTTCCTTGTGAATGAAACTGTGCGCATATTTTCGAAATAGGCACCTTGTTAGTCATACATATTATTCTTCACAGGAATGCATCACAAACCTCAATAACATATAGATTTCTCAAGAAAGATAGGCTTTGTCCCATTTGCCAGTATGGGTAGGAGTAAAATGAATATTTTTATAGTGAGGCACACACGTTTATAGGTTGCAACAATTTTATTCCTGACTATCAATCAGGGACCATTTCAGAATGACTGAATCATTTTTTGAATAGTAAGTCAATATACCTATCTATAAAGTTTCAGAAATCCAAATGATCCACCTTAGTTAGGGCAATGCAAACCATTGGAATTCAGTTACACCTTTTATGTTATACCTCTCTCATAGCCCATGACCTTGGGTTGATGCAGCGTTGAAAGATACTACAGTACTTACTTGTCAGCCTTAATGTTGAACCTGGAGCCACACACTTCATTAGATGACTGTTCATGCTTTAGTGCTATGTTTTCCCTGTTTCTGGTGCAGGATGTCCAAAAGAGAGAGAGAAAAAGCTTTTAGAGTACTGCTTAGAAAGAGATGATTGGAAAAATAATAATAAGAATGTGGTTTAGTGCAATCAAGAGAGAGGTAGGAAAGTGGGAGGTGGAAAGGTTGAAGAAATGTTAATCAGCTGTGTTCTACTCCAGGATCAGCTGAAGCCTCCTTGTTGTCACTCACTGATAGATGTATAAATCTGTGGGTTTATTTTTTCAGGATTTGAAGTGGAAAGCATGTTTGGTTTCCATGACAATGTTTACGAAACAGACTTCCCGTTTCCCCTCTCCTTACCCACCTATTTCTCCTCTTTCCATCCCTTTTCCTTTGAGCATTGCTGTTTGGTGTCAAATGCCTTGTTTCTCACATCTTATTGAAGCATTATGGATTCCTTTGAGTGATTGGATATTACCAGCAAGAGGTTGACGAAGGACATTTTTTTAGTTTTAGATTTTTATTTTTATTTTTTGCAAGAATTTAAGAGCAAGTTGCAATAAAATAAAATGAAATAAAATAAATCAAAAATCTCCTTTACTGAGACAGCCAGAATGTGAAGTGTCTCAAAAGCTGAAAGTGGGAAAAAGCAGAGCTCACAGCCAAAACATTAAAGAATCTTATTGCAGTTTTAAGATGAGCAAGTTTAAGATGAATCCCTTTTCCAGACACATGGAGAAGGCAGGCTTAAATTCACACCAGTTTTGATTACAGGCTGGGACTGAATGAAATACAGCAAATTACAATTGTACTGTGTACAGGAGTCATTAAATATCCAAAGAGTACTGTGTGCATCTGGAGAAATGGCCGTTGTCCAGAATAAACCTGTTACCCTCAAAGCTACTGCAAGAGTCTCAGTTGTTTGGGCTGGAACAGATTACCCCCCCCCCTCCTTGGAAACAGAACATGACATGGCTAGTGCCTTGGACATTTTCAGCATTGGCACAGCTTTGTTTGCCCAAGCCTGGAGCTTTGCGTGCTTAGCTTCTTACAAAATCTGGCACCAAAACTCCTCTATGTATTCAACAGTGTTGTAAAAAGTACTGGCTAAAAACTCTTTGTTTTTCTTGACTGAGGCCCTTTCAACTTGACTAGTCACCTCAAAAAAGGGAATGTTCAAGCAAGAGGTAGACACCGAACACTGTTGTTATTTTGTCAGAGGATCCATAATTTCTCGACACTTGCTCTTCACAGAACTAAATAAAGAGGTAAAATGTACACAGAATAGGCAAGCATAGAGTTGACTTGCAGGTTGTTAGTGGAACAAAGTGCAATATGTTCATGTTTTTAATCTTGCAAACACAATGTGCACTGAAGTAAAACATTATTTGTTCCAATTTACCTAATCTGTGCAATAAATAGCATTGTTCTTCTCTTCTGTTGTGAAGCGCTCCACAAAGTACCTCACCTATAAAGAATGACTTATACTAGAGCTTTAAAGCTACAAGAGAATGCAATCAGTTAAAAAGAGAGTAATGTTCCATGTAAAGTTATGAGTGATGGAAACTAACATTAAAAACATAGTGTCAATGGAATCACATAAAGTTATAAGTAGTTATAAATACAAAGTCTATGTGAACCCATAGATTCATATAAAAGACACATAATGGTAGTCCACCATTCAGGGAAAGCTTGCCTGAAGATAAAGGTCTTTGCCTGTTTCCAGAAAGACAACAGAGATGGGGCAGTCCTGGCCTCTAGTGGGAGGGAGTTCCAGGGTCTGGGAGCAGCAGCCAAAAAGCCCCTTTCATGGGTTCCCACGAGACGTATCTGTGGGGATGGCGGGATGGAGAGAAGGGCCTCTCCTGATGACCTTAACACCCTAGCTGGTTCATACTGTGAGTTTCGATCTTTGAGTTAGGCTTGGACCCAGGTTGTACAGTGCTTTGCAGGTCAAGGTCAGCACCTTGAATTGTGCCCGATAGCTGATTGGCAGCCAGTGGAGCTGCTTTAATAAAGGCATAATGTGATCTCTGTACCCTACCCCATCCAGTAACCTGGCACAGCATTCACAGTCAGCCAAGACCAACAGAGAAATGAGGCAAAAGTTTCCAAGAAGCCCTCTTTCCCTTTCTCAGCAGGAAGAATATGGGACATGATAGATTAATTCAACTCAACATTCGACACTCTTTTGTGAATGAGATCGCCTGCATCTTCAGATAGCCATCTCTCAAGGGGCCAGCCCTAGCCTCCTGTTGGGCAGTTCTCACTTCTGATGCTGCAGAGAGCGAAATCTGCCCCCTCCCACTTTCCACCTCACTTTGCACTTTGGCCATTTTCTGCATTGTGAGTAATCCAGGCAACAAGGAGCTGAGCCCTTGGGCATGTTTTTTATGGCACAATTATGCCATTTGAGCTTTGTTTGCAGTACAGCATAGCAGGAGTTCTCCTCCAACCCCCCCCACCCTTTACTTCCTACAATCCCATCTCGGGATCGTTTATGACCATGCATTATGTCGTCAATCTCCCAGGCTCTGTTGCCAGAAAACACCATAATTATTACAACAGTGCAATGGTCTGGTGGTCCATTGAGGGGAAATTTATGCGGCCTTTTGCACCCTAAAGTAAGCTGGCTTGAGTGATGTGCCCGGAATTTCTGCCACATCGTATTAATGAGGCTCGGAGCATCCACATGAAAAGCCAACCCCCATCCTCCCTGTTGAATCCAGCAGGTTCTGTGGTGCAGCAGACAGTAGCATCATGAGCTGGAAATGCTTTTAAAATCATGTATTTATAATGCTGCAATTATAATTGCCTGGTCTTAGGGCACTAGCTAGGCTCAGTCTCAGGGAATAAGGATGCTTAAGTATCTCCAGACAGGGACAGAAATCCTAGAGCAGTAGTTCTCAACCTGTGGGTCCCGAGATGTTCCTGGACTGCAGCTCCCAGAAGTCTTCATCACTAGCTGAGCTGGCCAGGATTTCTGGGAGTTGCAGTCCAGGAACATCTGGGGACCCAGAGGTTGAGAACCACTGTCTTAGAGCATGGAATATTGTTGAGGATAAAAGGTTGACCACCACAAGGCGAGGTACAAGGAAGATGTGCTGAGACGCATTTCTGGGGACATGGTTGCACTTTATTTTGCTTAAAGTGTGATGGATGTGGGGGGAACAATTTTAAGATCTCCATCTCAGAGCTCTTTCTAGAGCAGCAAAGTGCATGTGGGGTGATGGTCCAAACTCCCAGAATTCTAAGCATAGATTGCCAATGGCAAAGGACTGTGGGAGTTGTGGTCCAAAACATCAGGAGGGCCAAAGTTTGGACATGCCTGGTGTAGATCAATACTGGCACCTAGTGTTTAGATGAAATCACCTCCCTCCCCTTCTCTCCTTCCCACTGGTGAATCCAGGTGGAGAGTCCTCTGATCATTGATGTTTAATAGCTAGAATTCTAGAGGTGAAATTCTGTCATCCTGTTCTTGGGATGCCAGTCTGTTACCCCTTATTTCAGGACAAATGTGAGCATTCTTTATCAAGGGAAAACATATGACAAATGTGGAGAAAAGCTAAATGAGCTTAAGTGAAACTAGCCAAAACCCTCAAAGGAAAGTGGATTTCCATGTTCTTGGGTTACTGCTGAAAGCAGGAGCATACTTAGAGTTTCTTTCTTGTTCAAAGCATCTGACTAAATTAAAGAAGCTTTGCATAAAGAATTTTCTACAAGGTGGTACATGTTATTTGTTTCATCCCTCCCCACTTTCTCTTTGGCGGTTACTTCATGTCCCATTCATCCCTCCTTGCTGTCCCTCTTGGGACTGGTACAAAAAAAAAACAACCCACTTACTTCACATCCATAGCGTGACAGCAAAAAGTTGTCTCAACCACACCCCTGGAACCGGGAACAAAGCGTGACAAGCCATACCTGCCCCTGGGCTGGGGAATTCTTTTGTCTCTGTTCCTGTCCTGTGAGATAACAATTGTCATGCAACGAAGGCAATCTTCCGCTCGTGAACTTGTGTCCATCCATTTCTCTTGAACTTTTGAGTGCTGTGGATCGAAATTTCAAATAGACGAAGCACAGGGAGTGTGGTGTGCCCTTTATTTTTATGGGTTTTTTTTTTTTCAAAAAAGCAGATCTTGTCATGGAACAAGGCCATGAAGTAACACTTGTCACGAGACAAGTTATCACAACCATGAGTAAACAAACAGGGACTGAACAGGGACAAAACCATGTGACCACAAACAACACTGTCATGGTACAAATGGAATTGCAGAAGAAGATAGGACGTGAAGTAACTGCTTTTGTGCGCATGTGTTTAACAGCAACTTATGTCATCCTGCTGTCACAACATCAATGAAATGGCTGAAGTCCCAGGCCCAATAAATGAGGCTCCCTCAGAGTTCTTTGTCAGTTGAAGAGATTTGATTCCCTCAGGAGTATCTATTTCACAGAATCCTGGAATTGCAATTTGAATCCATTGGCTCACATACTGTCCTCTGGAACAGTAGAAAATGAGCTTGTTCCACCTTGAACTCATTTTGTGGCAGCCTTTCAACTTGCTCAAGAGAACACTCACGTGGCCTTATGATCTTCTTTCTCCCTGACTAAACATACACAGCTCTTTCAGCCATTCCTCATCGGCATGGTTTCCAAATCTATTACCATTCTCTAGATATGGTCCACTGTGTTGATATCCTTCTTAAACTGTTGTGCTTAAACTGGAGACAGTAGTCCACATGAGGTATGACCAAAAACATTGTCAGCATTTACTTAATAGTAGGGATATGGAAGTGTCAACTTATCTGATTTGTATCCAATATCTGCTATATAGATTTGAAGTAATTTGGAGGTGACCTGAACTGATTTTTTTCTGAATATATTTGTCTTCTTTCCTTTCCTTTCCATTTATGAATGGATACTTTATTTTGTTGTAGCCAATCAGGCTGTACACAAGAGCATAGATTAAACCAACCTTAAAAACAGTACATATTTAATAGCTCATGTAAGTATATATATATGTAAGTACTGTATAAAAACATAAAATAATAAAATAATACTACTAATAAAAATATAGTAAGTATTCTTAAGAAGTGTAATATTAACTCAAAGGGCTTGTGGAGCAGGCTATGTTCCATCTTTCCATGGCTCGTTTAACAAATTTAGGAGTCCTATAGGATATTTTGTAGTCTGTGCCAGCTAAGAGGAATAAGAATGTACCTGAAGGGGGGTGCTCTTGTCCCAGCTGTTAAGGGTTTAAAGTATTGCTCCCTCAGATCTGCATACTTTTCTTTCTAGATTTGTGGTGATGGTGTAGAAATGGGGACGACAAATGATCGGAAAATGGGTGATGCTACACAGCACCATAAGTTTTGGGAATGTGGTGGAACACCAGTGTGTAGGCAGATAATCTGCAAAATGCCTTCCTTTCTTCCATTCCCCCTCTCCCCAGTGAGCCATTCACTGTGTTCTGTGTCTAGCTCCTGTCTTTGCATTAACAAGGCCAATACCCTATCTCGGTGGTCCCCAACCCCCGGGCCGCGGACCGGTGCCGGTCCGTGGACCGATCAGCACCGGGCCGCCTGGGGAGGCCGGGGAGGCTCCTCACCTTTTCCTCCGCTGCCCTCCTCCTCCTCCTCCTTTTCTCTCCCGCGGGCGAGCCCGGCCCTGGCCCTGACGGTGCTCCTCAGCGCCGCCGCTGCCGCCGCCTCCAGCGCTCCCGTCGGGCA
>JAHTLZ010000008.1:18518708-18541709 GCA_023846285.1 Phrynocephalus versicolor | reverse complement strand
CCCCACCCCCAGCCCCGGGCCACGGGAAAATCATCAAACTTTTTCCGGTCCGTGGAGACAAAAAGGTTGGGGAGCACTGCCCTATCTCATGTAATACCCTTCCTGTCATGTCTGAATGCAAAATGCTTGTTCAGCTAAATGCATAGGAATAGAAGAAGTCTAATGAGTTCAGTGACAGTCTGAGCCCTCCCAAGGGACCCAGCAATTTCTAGGGAAGGTCTTGACTTTCGCTGCAGTCCCAGCTGTCAATCTTCTCTGCCTTTGATGCTCCCTTCCTCTTGCTACAAGACAGTAGAGGTCCACCTCTACGTAGTTAAGTTCAGATTTCAGTGTTTCTAAACTCCGAAACACTGAAATGAAATTTGGAGACTTGCAGGGGTGGTGCAAGCAGACACAACAATGACTGGGAGCATCTTGAACCACTCTGTAGCTGACCCAGGGATGCACAAATACTGCTGATCCCCCTTGTTTGGACATTTCTACCTACTTCTACCATCTGCTGGTGTTGAATATAAATACTTCCAAGTCACATTGCTTTCATTTAGCTGCAATGCCAGATGCACATTTCCATCCCTTCAACACTTAGAGTGTTAACACTTAGAGGTGTAAAACAGTTCATGAAGTTCATAAAAAAGGAAAGAAATAAAATTAAGAGGACTGTCTTCTTGCAATCCTTCAGATTAGAGAACTACCATCTATAAAACAAGTTGTTGGGTTTTTTTTTTTTTTTTTGCCCTGCATGAAGATTCTTTATATTAAAATACACTGGTGACAATCTGTTGTTTAGAATTATGTTGTTGTTCCTGCTTTGCTTTGTTAAAGGAGGGGCCTTGTAAGTACTTGTGATCTGAGTTCAGTCCCAGGTAGTTGACTTGAGGTTCACTCAGCCTTCCACCCTTCCAAAGTTGATAAATTAAGAACCAAGCTTGCTGGGGATTCAATAGGTAAAACCTGCATAATTACACTGCAAACTGCCCAGGGGGTGCTTTAAATACTATGAGGCAGTATATAAGCTTCACACTTTTCAAGTATAGTGTCAGGGCTGAGAATATTGTGAAGATCAAGAATGTGGAATGTATAGCAATGATTTTTTTCAGATATACTGTATTTCTTTACAAGTAACCATGCATAGGTCGAATTTCCTCTCTCATTCTGTTAGCTTCTATACATGGGACACAGAAAAAGTAAATTTGTACATGAAAACAGATGGACAAACAATCAATATCTGCAAGATACATGGTAGAAAATCCAAATCCATTACTATCTAGAGAGAGAGGGAGAGAAGGATCTTCCTAGCTGTTTTTCTGTGAACAAAGAAATGGAGAAAACCAAGCAAATTGTTTCTACTGTATTTAACTTTATCTTTCTTGGCTATAGTAAGCATGAATGATGACATTAAAAGGGGATAAAATGAAATGGGGGAAAAAAGATACCATTTATTTCCTCTTCCCTAGAGCTCACTGGGCACTTATTGTGATGGTTAAAACACTTTGCTGTTTTGAAGTGAAACACATTGTACACACACAAAAATGAGATAAAAGGACCCCAAACAGCTACTGCCCTTACTTAGCCAAGAGTTATGGCCAGAGATGAAGGAGAAAAGAATTTATTTGCTGACAAATAGCTAGGAAGGCCTGAGTGGTTTTAGAGAGAGTAGCCTTTAAAGAATCAGCTGTGGCGTAATGGTCGCCTATATGTTTTGACAGAAAGTAAGTCGGCAACTCGGCGGTTTGAATCCCAGCAGCGGAGCGAGTAGATAAATAGGTACTGCTGTAAAAAGCTGGAAGGCAAAACAGTGTTTCCTTGCAGCCACGCCAGCCACGTGGCCATGGACTTGCACAACACTGGCTCTTCAGCTTGAATACGGAGATGAACACCGCCCCTAGAGTTGGACATGACTAGCATGCATGTGCTGGGGAAAACCTTTACCTTTAAGTCCTAAATTTAATCCCAGGCTTCACCAGTTAAAATATTGCATAGCTACCTAAACAGAAGGTACTCAGAGAAGGGGGGGAAATGCATGTACAGAAAGTCTCATATGTTGGTAAACAAATGAACAAAATCTTGTCCCTCCTTCATAGCAAAGTGCTTAGCATTCAAATGCAAGCAGTGATGCAAGGTGCTGAGGCAAGTGGCCCTCATCACCCAGGAGAGGCCAAGAGGTTCTGCTGTTGCCCTGCACTCCCCCATTCCCTCCCTCACAATATCTGTACAATTCTTCCAGGCATTGTGCAGCAACAACTGCACAGGAAAGAAAGAAGAGAATGGCAAGGAACTAAATTGTCACTGGCAAAATGCTGCTGACTTTCTGTGGCCCTTTCTGAGGGCCGAGTCTACAATATCATGGTGCCTTGCCCTTGGGCAGCCAGGTCTGAGCCAAGTAGCCATCCAGGCTCCAAAGGGGATGAGGCAAAACATGGCTAGCCAGAACACACTATTGTTGCCACCACTGCCATCATTATCCTTTTGCCTCAAAATAGTTCAAGAGTATTTTATTTATTTATTTTTATACCGCCTGTCTTCCCGAAGGAACTCTGGGCGGTGAACAAAAAGGCAAAACAAACCCAAGAGGAACAATACATCAATTGAGTTCCTCTGGGAAGATGGGCGGGGTATAAATTCAATAATAAATAAATAAATGAAATGAAATGAAATGAAAACAAAAAACAAAACAAAAATGGAAAATAAAGGAGTAAAATATAATATATAAGATAAAACAACTCAGCAAAGTAGTCGATAAGTCATTGGCAAGATGGCACCAAAAATATAAAATTAAATTAAATTAAAAAAACTAATCCAGGTCATCAAATGCCTCCCTAAAAAGCAAGGTTTTTAATGCTTTTTTGAAGGTGGGCAGGGACTGTGCAACCTTCCCCATATATTACTAATGCTAAGGCAATGTCTGTCCCTAGGGCCAAGGGGAGAAGTTGTTTTCACAGGAACCGTGTTTATAGACCAAATAGTCGGACTTCTGCCTAGGCCTAAAATCTCCAGCGTCACACTGTGTAGTTCTTTAATTCCTTTGCCAATTTCCTATTCTCTGAACAAAGGTTGTATCTTTGTGTTGACCTACATACTGCATGGAGTATGGGACTATGTTTGAGCCGAGGGAGCTAAAGAAATCTCCTTAATAGGAAGTGACCCTCCTCTCTCTGTATGCAAGACACATTGGCATGTTCCCTCTTTTACTTTCACAGTTTATGATGCCTGAAAAATATGATATTTTCGTAATTTTAAACCACAGTATTTATTTTCCTTGGTTTGGTGAGCTCAGTATTACTAGTTAGGGGTGGTGACAAGCAATACGTTGGATTCATAAACAAGTGACAAATTTTTCAAGAATGTTTTCCATTGCCCCTGAAAAGTATGAATGAACTGATGAGATTGTGTGGAAGTTTCATTTCCTAATGGCCAATGAAGTATTCTCTTGTTGATAAGGCTTCAAGGTTAGGGCCACATAGGCCTTTAGATACAGCTGTCATGGACTGCAGATAATTCAAGCCATAAAAGGTAGCTTTGTGACATGTAAATAGGCAGTAGGCAGAGACTGAGGTACCAATATCTATTAAGCTGTGCAAGGTGTAAAAAAGAAAATAGAAGTAGAAAATAGGGTTATAAATTGATCTGGGAGGAAACAGGAAGACATTTCACTGGTATGGGAAATAAGATTTTCTCTCACCAAAATGCTTAGGGGGTGCTTTTGTATTTGGAGAGAAACAGGACAGGAGTTTTGTGTCTTTGCATCTATTCTTCTGTTAAAGAAGCAGAATGGACTATAAAATAGAGAAAGTCAAGTTTGCCCTTCAGCAGAGTTGGCTAAAGCCATTTGGCTGCAGATGAGATGACACTCTTCTAGAGATGGGCATGACCAGGAAAAATCTTTTTTTGAGTTGTCTTTTTTCGGGACGGGTCCGTTTCGGCTCGTTTCCGTTTTTCGCGAAATTTTTCAAAAAATTATCATTTTGTTTGTCATTTTTTCGTCTGTCGTTAGTACTGGTTTAGGGGGGGGTAGCGGGCTCCTGGAGGCACCTCTGTGGGGTGGGTGCCTCCTCTGGCCCGCTATGAAGGGAAAGCGGGCTCCTGGAGGCACTCCTCTCCTCACCCGCTACAAAATAGCATGCATAGCCAATTGGATATGCATACCAAGTTGCAGACTTGCTTAGTGGACAGTGACACTGGACTGGCAGAGGCACCCCTCTTTGGGGTGCCTCCTCTGCATCGGTCAGTGAGAGAGAATGCGGGCTCTCACTGTGTCTCACTAAGAAGGGAAACGTACTTGCATGTAGTGCAATGCGAGTACACAGATCTGGCTTTAGGGTTAGGGTTAGCGCAAGGGCTAGGCTTAGGGTTACAGGTAAGGTTAGGGTGAGTATTGGGGTGCACCTCTGGGTGCCTCTCTGACCCACTTAGAAGGACAGTGTACTGGCATATGGGTTAGGGTTAGGCTTAGGGTTAGGGTTCGGGCTAGGGTTAGTGGGCTTTTTATGCCCAATTGGCACATCTCAGAAGTCTCTGTGGTCAAAACCTGGCCAAGTGGCCATGCGATTGGTGGAATGGCTCCAAAAATTTTCATGGTCCACTCCCATGGCCACCCCATCATTGCGCAGGTGTAAATAAAATAAAATAAAATAAAATAAAATCAATGGAGAGGAGGACAGGAGACATTTTGTTGCAAGAAAAACCCAATGCTACTGTAAAAAATCTGGAAGTTTTAAAATAGCAATTTTCACATGTTTCTGTGGTGCTTTGGTGTGGTTTTGGACCACGATTTCAAAAAAAAGATTGCGGTCGCCCACCCCATTTTGGATCCCCCACCCGCACCACATGGCAGGCAAGTTGGCAAGACGACGAGGATGCCCCACCAGAGCAGCCCAGGACAGGGGGGGGAAGGCCGGGGACCCCCCCCCCTGAAACCACCCCTCTGGTAGGTGCACTCTCAGGCAGGCAGCTAGGCATATTTTCACCTGCTTTTTTGGCCGGGAATCAGGGTTTTTAAAACTTTTTTCTGTGCCGCTTGAATGGCGGCGGCGAGCCGGCGAGGCGGCGACATTGGCGGGACAACGAGGATGCCCGCCGGCCGCGACTCCGCCAGAGCAGCCCAGGAAGGACAGGAGGGGAGGGGGGAGGCCGGGGACCCCCCCCCCGAAACCACCCCTCTGGTAGGTGCCCTCACTCAGGCAGGCATATTTCCGCCTGCTTTTTTGGCCTGGAATCGGGTTTTTTTTTTTACTTTTAAAAACTTTTTTTCTGTGCCGCTTGGCATCACGCGATCGCCGCGATGCCAGGAACGACAACGACAAATCAGACCCAATTTTTCTTTAGTCGGTTCGAGTTCGAGTTCTGGCGGAGTAATTGTCGTTTCCTTTTCCGTTACGTAATGGAAACAAGGAACGGAAACATGTCTACACTCTTCTCTATGCACAGACGATGAGACCAGAGCAGGCCAGGGACTCTAGTGCCATAGGGGCAATAAATCCGTTCCAGGTTTTGAACCTACTTTGAGGATAAGGTTCAACATTTTGGAGGATAAAATCTGGAATAGTTCCCCTATCCCCAGCAAAATTAGAGCCATTGGGTAAGGCAGTATCCCCACATCTAATTTAAACATGCAGCTGGTTCGAAGTCTGCGGGGCTGATTGCCTAAAATACAAATATCTGCCTCTGAGAAATTTCCATTTATTCTTATTTTGAATTGTTAAAACATTTTGATTCATTGTATTTCTACTTATTTGTTTATTTGTTCCTTTTATTGTTATGATTTGATTATTTGGTTTGATTGATTAGTTTTTATTTTCTATTTTAAGTTGTTTAATCTGTTTTTATATTTTGTATATGTTTGTAAACTGCCCAGAGTATCTTTTTTGCTAGATGGTTGCAGTATATAAATAAATAAATAAATAAATAAATAAATAAATAAATAAATAAATAAATAAATAAAGGTGAATATCCTGGTGTCTGCTATCACCATTACCTAGTAGCCACCAACTAAAGCAGCCAGCTTATATAGTAAGACCATCTCTTCCATTTCCAATCTCAGGGGCAGGGGGGTTCCCATCACATATTTTAGCCACCATTTCACCTGACTGCATCAGAGGAAGAAGAGCATGGATCACACCCTTAAGCTCGGAGGAGAACAATTCCCCTTCTCCTTGAAGTGTCTCTTCAAGTGCAACTGGAAATTTACAATGCCTGAATTTGCTTCTGTTTCTTCCTTCTCTTTCTATTGTGCCTTCTTTGGCAGTGAGCCCCAGAACAAGGCCTGTGGCATTCTTTTGATGTTAAAGGAACAAATAATAGCTCCTTTCATATGGTCAAAGCTCTTCTCAGCAAAATGAAATATGAATAACTGGCGTACATCCACATGCGGCCACTTTGCTCGTCCAAGGGTAAAGGCAAGGGTATGAAGTCATGGGTTCAAATTGGCTGTGTATCATGCTTTATTAAATAGAGCTTATTGTTCGGATATTGCAGGAAGGTAGAGCTATCTTTGGCTTTTTGTATTGTTTCTCTGTTTAGGCTAAGGAGGGGAGAAAATGAAGGTCTGCCAGAAGAGCAGAACTATTCATATCTCAGTTTCTTAAGCCAAGATCTGATTATCTGAACAGATCTACTGTGAATCAGGCTGTGCTTCAGAGTGTTCCTCCTTCAACTAATTCATTAGCACAAAGCAGGGTGCTAATCTTTAAAAGTGGCTTTCTTTTGTCATTTGTAGAATGAATGAATGAATGAATGGATGGATGGATGGATGGATGGATGAATGAATGAATGAATGAATGAATGAATGAATGAATGAATGAATGAAGCAGGAAAAATAATGGCATCTTAAAGACTGTTATATTTTAGTGTGAGCTTTCTTGGACACAGCCCTCTTCCTCGGACACTTCTCTAGTCACACCTTTCAAGAAGAATGAGAAAAAGTGTGTGATAGGTTTTTCTGGAGGGGTTTTGGTGCAGGAGAACAGAAGAATAAACTTATCAAGGTCTAGGATGTCCACTAGCAAACATTACTGAACCAAGTCAATATGTATTGTCATCAATTTTAAATAAATGACTGTTTTTATCTGCTAATGTACACATGCACATGCAAATGTAAAAGGCTTTTATTAATTTAAAGGGATTTACAATACATGTCCCTACAGTGAGTAGATACTAGCCAAGTGACCTCTTTGGTTCCTGAGCCTACAATCTTCATGGAAGGTTGATGTCAAGGTGACTGATTTTCCACCTTGTGTTTCTGTTTCTTTAAATCAGACGTCAGTACAGCAGCCCCTCAAAAAGAACACATTTTCAAAATGAGGACAATCTTCTGATAATCCTTTATTACTTTGGGGTGGATTTGGGGCAGGGGACTCCAGTAACCTCAACAAATATATATGTAAGGCTATCTTGTGGCTTTGCTAGCCTGAAGAGAGGTCAGAGATATGACATCAAGAGCATCTGACAGACCTATAAGCTGGGAAGGTTGTGTGTGATCAAATTATCATGCAAGAGGCTCCCCAATGTGACATGATCCCTCAACCTCTCTCACTTACAACAGCTCCTTCTCCTTTAAGGCATCAGGGAGTGCATACTCCTTTATTTCCTGATACTATTGGATGTGCATGGTCAGGAGGAGGTCAACATAGTATGGCAACAGAAGGCAGTGGCAAGCATCATAATCATCAGGAAAATTGGGGCATACATGTACATGCATCTCTTCTGACAGTCACATACAAGATGTTGTCAAGATACTCGTTCTCTGGCTATGTACCATTCACACATAATGTGCAAGCTGTTTTCATACCCCATCCGTGGCTTTAATTTCGGGAATGATCTGAGCACTTTGCTAAGCAAATAATTACATGCATGCCCCATTGCTTCCTGCTTTGTTTTATTTAGCAAATCCTTTGACCGTACGCCGACTCTTTTCTTTTGTACACCCATTAACTTGATGCAGCAGGCAGAGAACTAAGTTTTTATTTGTGAGCCAATAAACAAGACCTCTGCACAACTATATCTGCCTCCAACTTATGCCTGCCTTAATTTCCAAACCATGATGGGTTGGAGGAAGGAGAATTCTTAGGGAGATTTTTATGAGAAAAGATTTTATGGGGAGAGAGTGAACATGAGGGGGGCACTTCCACAGGCATTAGGGGGACTGAACACAGGTGGAAAAAGAGACTGATGCAGTTATTATGTTGCATGGAATTTGATATACTGTAATAAACATTACAGATACCATAGCATCTTGTCTCGGTTGAACCAAAAAGAAAGAAAGAAAGGACAAGGAGAGCTGTAATGATGAGGAAAATGTAAGCCATAATGTTAGTTCAGAGGAGGTTTGTAGGCAAAGTTTTATGTATTTAGATTTATGCGCTGCTGTGTCCCAGGAGCTCAGAGTATGATTTACACTGAAGTATAAAACATAAAAATATACAATTCCTTGCTCCCAAGGCTTGCCGTTGCTGAGCATGTAGAGTTATGAATTGAGGGAGGAAAGGGAGGAAAGAGAAAAAACACCAGGCTAACTTGTCATCATTTTCCCAAAGACCATACTCCCAAAGTATTCTGTTGTCGACATGTGTGCCAAGCAAGCCCTTGTAGGGCCTTGATGGTATGAATGTGCACTAAATAACAAGTGCAGAAAAGAGTCAACGGTGCTCTTTGCCACCTTCACCATTTATTTCCCTTATCCTTCCTCAGGTGGCCTTCAATGGCTCCTTCTTAGAGATGTGAAGAATGGTGCCTAAATTCCTTAACCAAACAAGGCAAAGCCTGGTTACTTAAAGCAAAATTAATTGGAGTTGGTATATAAAACCTTGCTTTTCCTATTTAGGGGCGGGGGGACATTTGTCCTCCAACATTTGCTGCTGCCTCTCAGAATTTTCTTCCTGAATTAACATTTGAATACGAGAAGCGGCAAGATGAGTTTGTACCACTCATTCATTTCTTAACATTAGTAACATTAGTACAACAAGGTTGGATACAACACAAACTCCAAACCAAAGCTGCCTGGTTTCAACCAGTGTGTCTGAGATCCAGATCAAACCAGAAGGGCGAGGTTCAGTTCTAGGGTGAAGTAAAATTACTAATTGGTAGACAAATTGAATTGGGAGGAGCTAGAGATGTAAAATTCCCAGGCATTTTGAAGCTGGGGTGGTGGTGGGGGGAGGGGGGAATCCCTTTGGGAAAAAAGAGAAATATGGGAAGGGGGAGTTATTTCTCCCCCCCCCCCCGAAACACACACAATTTCAGGGTTTCTCCCTGAACTCTCAGGGGATGAGATGTTGCTGACCTGGAAGCTTTATGTAGAAGTGTAATGTGTTATGTCTGCATATTTGCACTAGTAGAGGACATTCGTGGGCAGCTGCCAAGAGACACTTCCCAGCAGTGCAATGGTTGAAATCCAGTAGTATGCCACCACCACTATGGGCCCCTTGAATGTGTGGGGAGTTGGTAAGTCAAGCACCATGGATTCGGTGGGCCTGTTCTATTTGCAATTTGCGTCTGACTTCCAGCTGCTCATTAGTGGGGGCCGTCTTGTAGAAGAGGTGGTGGCTTTCTATTGGTGCTCCCATTGGTCTTGTCCTTGGGTTGAGAGCTTATACCTAGTTTGCCCTGGCCCTACTATTTTATTAATCTCCTTGGGCCCTTACTAAGGAGAAAAGCAGGATAAAAGTATTGTAAGTAAGTAAGTAAGTAAGTAAGTAAGTAAGTAAGTAAGTAAGTAAGTAAGTAAGTAAGTAAGTAAGTAAGTAAGTAAGTTCGGCTTCAGACTTGTGATACTCTAAATGAGGACCGGGGAGAAAAGATCTGCCATTCCTTCCAGAGCCGTACCAACTAGTGATAACCAAAATAGTCAGCCTGTGTGTGTGATTTGCCTATCTCTTCATTTATCTCAGTTGATACATTTTAAAAGAAACCTTGCCCCCCCCACCAGAATAACCACACAAGACAAGGTGTTGGGTAAACCCTCCAGGCCACACTTTATTAATAACCAACAATAAAATACAACTTCAAACAGGGAGCCTGCTGTAGTGCAGGTTGTAAGTTGTTACCTCAGGTCTCCCAGGACCCATTCCACTGGCAGCTTACCTGGGTGCGTCGATAGCCCCGAGGGTGTTCTGTCTCTGGACAGGTCAGCCTCGGCCAGCAAGTCCCCTTTCCCCAGCTGGGCCATCCAGGCACACCATTTGTGCCTGCCCGCCCAGCGGGCCCTCCAGATACGCTCATCCCCCCAGGCGTTGTGATCTCAGATCCGGAACGCCGTGAGGCTGAGCGTTCCCACAGGGAATTCGAGACCTTACTCACCTACTGCCTCCGAATCCTCCACAGTACCGCCACGGTAGGGGCCTAGCCTTGCTACGGCCCCTACCCACCCCACAAACCATCCAAAACCTCCAGCAGGCCCCTCTTTAGGTCAGTAAGGAAGATTTCCATCCCCTGGTCTGAAAGGTGTACGCCGTCCTCCCGGTACAGCTCCGGGACGGCGTCCAGGATCCTCGGGTGGCCCACCACGGTACCCAACTGCCGCACCATCGCCCTGCACACATCCCTATTAATTCCCCTCCTGGCTGTATTCATAGTTTGCGCATCACACCGTGCCCTCCACTGGCGCCGTGGTATGATGTTTGACCATACTAATTTAGCCTCTGGGAAGGCTTCCTTCCAGACTGTGAGGTCCCTCACAATTTCCTGCGCCAGCGACTTGCCCGACTGGCACCCCACATCATTGCCCCCCAAATGGACTAACAAAACATCAGGAGGTCTTCCCAGAGGTGCCAACCAAGCAGCTCTCTCAAACTGGCACCACCACATACCACAAAGTCCCTTCCATTCAATAACCGCCCTGCCCCCTAAACCCAAGTTAGCCCCCCAGGCTGTCCGGGCCGCGTACTTCTCGGCCCAATAGATATAACTGTGGCCCAGGATGAGGATGCGGTATCTCGCACATCCTGGCCCCCTTCCTGGAAAAAGAAAGGGAAAAACAAAACCACATAGTTAACATTGGAGAGGGGGCGGACATAGGTCCTATAGCGTGATTATGCCCATCACCCCAGCTACTGGATCTCCCGAGGCCCGTATCCCAGGGCCGCCACTGTGGACGTGGCCCCAATTCTAAACGAGTGGGTCCCAAACTTCATCCCCACCAGACCCAACTTCTCCACAGCCAACTGTGTCAACTTCCAAAACTGAAACTTACGTAGTGGATCCCCCACCAGGTGACGAAAGAGGTAGCCCTTTCCCTCCCCGTGGAGGGTGAGGTATTCCTCCATGGCGCGGACTGGGCAGACCTCCTCCACAGAGCATGGCCCCAACACAACCCTCTGCCCCTTCGCTTGCTGGTCTGTCTTTGAACGGCACACCAGGAGTACCATCTTACCTTGCTGCTGATGGAAATCGGCCCACTGCAGCGCTGCCAAAGACCCATCCCGTTTCTCGGCAGGGACTAGCTCGCTGATCCGAAATGCCCCCAAAAAGGCAACCACCGATGCCGCCCTCATCACTGCCGCCTCGTAATCGTCCCGGCACAGTTGGGCCCACTGCTTACCCATCCGGGCTAAGATCTCTGGCGTGAGGGGAAAGCGTTGATCCTCCACCCAACCCCTGGCTTTACCCCACCCTTCCAGCATTTTCCGCACCCTGAAGTCCTGGGTCGTGTCTGTGCACCCCAAGGCCTTGGCATGAAACACCAATGCCACCAATCTACCCTGCATCGTTCCGGGGGTGAGGCCCTTCCTATTCAGAAATACCAAGTATTGTTGTACGTGATCCACCGGGGCAGGCCTGGTAGGCTGGAGCTCCATCAGTTCCCGGAAGGCACCAAAGTTCTTGATGGCTGCATCGTATCCCCTCATCGTTCTTGGCACCAGTGCCATCTTCAGGGCCCCGTCAGCCTCCTCCCGCCAACCTGCCATACTTCCGCAGGCAGCTGCTTGGGAAGGGTGGCCGCCTCTGGTGCCAATGCCCTGAAGCGATCGAATTGCTGGTGGGAAAGAGCATCAGCAATGGAATTATCCAGGCCCGGCACGTGGCGCGTGCACACCACGATATTATATTGGAGCGTGCGCAGCATCAAAGCCCGGACAAACCCCATAACCCTCTCCGATTTAGATGTTAATTCGTTGATGGTGTAGACGACCGCCATATTGTCGCACCAGAATCGGACTATGGAGTTGGCCCAGTCCCTGGACCAGAGCCACAATGCACCCACGATGGGGAATAGTTCCAAGAATGTTAGGTCCCTGTTTATGCCTGCAGCGGCCCACGCAAGGGAGTTCCACCTGGCACAGTCGCGCAGCGGAGCAAGACATTTTGGTTCTCTTAGCTTCAGTGGAAAACAAAATACAATACTGTGTTCACCTTGACCTGGAATAGGCAGTGGTCCCAATCCTGAAAGCGGCTGTGTTACCCAAGACAACGACCTGTTTATTCTGACTACTAGAAATGTCGCTGGTAGCCAACATATATCTGTGGAATTTTCTGCAAGTCTCATGGGGCTTCTTGTGTTTTTAGAGTCCTGAATATGATCGCTTAAGTGGGAGGGGGTAGTTCACCTGACCTCCCCACTCTTTTACAAGGGATGTGTGGGTAATTTTTTGTGCAAAAGAAGTTTGTCTGCTTCCTAGTGGCTGCAACATGGATTATTCACTATTGCTTTTCCTATGTGGAACACGGTCTCTTATTCCATGGTAGGGATTCTGCAGAGTACACATTCTTGCTCACAAGGGAAAACTCTTGAGGAAACTGACAGTATTTTCAACAGCATCTCTCTCTCTCTCTCTCTCTCTTTGTGTGTGTGTGTGTGTGTGTGTGTGTGTGTGTGTGTGTGTGTGCGCGCGCATAATGACACACACAATTTTTAGAGAGGAGAAATATTGCAAGGCATCATTACATCCATATGGTCAATTTTAGTGTTTACTTGGCACCAGCAAGCAACTAAGTGAAACAGTTATTCATGATTTAATGGCCAGAATCCTATTACTTACACCTACCTGCTTCAAGTCCAGTGGTGTAAATCTCATCAGCAAATTGCTGCTGGTGAAGCAGCGGAAGCTGCATTTCTTGTTGTGTGCCAAGTCACGTGACTGGTGTGTGGCAGGAGATGCAAGTGCTGACTTCTTAACTAACAGCAATTCACAGCTGAAATTTACAGTATTGGACTTCCCTGGGAGGTGTAAGAAATGGGATTATGAGCACTATATATTTATTTGTGGTATTTATTCTTCTTCTTGCAGTGAAATGATTCCTCAGCCAGTGTGAAGAAGAGAGAGCCCAAAGAGAGGGATGGAAAAAGTGCTTGCTAAATTCATCCTTCTCATCTGTTTAGTCCAGACATAACAAGACACACCCACACCTAATTCATGCAATGTGTGCTATGATGCAAATAGAACCATTTGTGTTTGTGTGGAATTGGCAATTTTTCTACCGAAACCCATAGCATTCTACAAAACATTGCTTTTCCCAATGAAGAGAATCTCTCTCAAGGGTACCGAGAAATTCCCCACCGTTATCAGTGATGAGGAGAATAAAATGTCCTATGTCTCATGTATGATTATGAGGTAACCAAGTATTTGGATTTTGCATCAAAGACATGCAAAGCTGCTTTCCAAAGTGCAGAATGTAGTTTAATGTTATGCATTGGCTCTCTTGACCCCTCAGGGCCTTTAAATGTTGGATGAAATTGGCTTGTGGAGCAGTGGTTGCAGGTAAAACTGCAGGTTCAATCCCAGGTAGCCGGCTCATGGTTGACTCAGCCTTCCATCCTTCCAAGTTCGGTAAAATGAGTACCCAGTTTGCTGCTGGTGGGGCACAATGTGTAGCCTGCATACTGTAATTAAAGCTGTAAACTGCCCAGAGACTGCTTGAAGTGGTATGGGGCAGTATATAAGCAGAACACTTTGCTTTGTGTCTTCTCCTGATTTGTCCCTCAATCCATTAAGGTCCAGAGATGTTGTATTTATGTCCGAATCCCCAGTATCTTCAAAAGGCTTACATCATACTATGGCAGCTTGAAAGACCTGGAGAGGAAAAAAAGACTGTGACAGTTTCCCATAATTCTTAGTTTGTTTTAGTAGGGTGAATAGAAGGTTCAGGTGGAGAATAATGGAAATGCACGAACATATGGGAAAATTGAAAAAGTGCAGCAGGGAGAAGATTAATGAAGTGCAAAGTTAATATTGATGAACAGTTGTAGGGCTACTCAAAGTCTTCTTCCCCTGTCCTTTCCTTTCCCCTGCAGTTCTACCGAGCCACACCTGTGGGAATCCTGGAAGACTTCAGAATGGAATCCAACAAGGGACGACTTACAGTGTGGGTGACAAAGTGCGTTACAGCTGCAACCCTGGCTTCTTTCTGGAAGGGCATGCACTCCTCACTTGCCATGCAAGTTCCGAAAACTCTGCCTCCTGGGACTTCCCATTGCCCTTTTGTCGAGGTAAGTGGGCTGCCTTGTCTTTCCTTTTGGGTCATCCCAGCAACTCTGTTGGCCAGCAAGAAGGCGCTCCTCCAAACAGAGCTTTTGGAAATGTGCACACCCACCCATCCACCCAACCACCCACACAAGACAGACAGACAGACAGACAGACAGGCAGGCAGGCAGGCAGGCAGGCAGGCAGGCAGGCAGGCAGGCAGGCAGACAGACAGACAGACAGACAGACAGACAGATAGATAGATAGATAGATAGATAGATAGATAGATAGATAGATAGATAGATAGATAGATAGATAGATAGATAGATAGATAGATAGATAGATAGATAGATAGATAGATGACATTGAGGGGAAAGGCAGACAAAGGATACACAAAGTCTTGTAACCTAACAGGCATAAAGAGTGGAACAAGAATGCCTGTGGGCTTAAGAGAGAAGCAACTAAATGGAGACTATGCAGTTTGTCCAATTTATATATTTCTACATTTATATATTTTTCCATATTTCTATGGAATTGTGGCATATAAAAGGGTCCCCTGACTGTAACCTGTGTTAAGCTCTCTGTTTCGGTCTTTTTAAAATAATCCAGTAGAAAAGGTTGCAAGCTGTCTACTGCCACCACTTTCTTTCTCCCCCACAGAATCAGCTACCCGGTAAATATAAAGAAGCATTTAACCCTTTTACCACAATGTCTGCAGTGGTCTTACAAATTCCTTGCCCGAGTGTCTACCCTGTGTCCTTCAGTTGGGTATTTCCTATTGATTTCTTTATTAACTCTTTGTTCGTGTAATCAATTAGCCATCCTTAGTCCGAGCATGAATCTTGCACTGGATCATGCTTTATTTTATTTTATTCCTTTTTTGAGGGGTTCCATGAATAAGAAGAGCGGTTGCTGCCAACGTTGCATATAGAACTGAGCCCAAACTGTTTTGCGTTTTTAATGACCTTGCTGGGCATTTGGAAAAATATCTCCTCTTATAGCAATATGTTAGGCATGCAAATGGAAGTCTTGAAACCAGATATAAGATGTTTCCCGTTTAATTTAATTTCACCTTTGTGGCAATTCTGGGTCTTGGAAGATTTATACCCCTTGACCTCCATATATTTCAAGTCCTTGAAACCTGGAGCTTGGTGAGAGTTGCTTATCATATTAAAGCTGAATTTGAATTCCACATCCCCAAGTAGACTATTTTTATGCAGCTGTGTTGGATTGGCAAGAATCTTTCTGGTGGAGTTAGAAGTCTCTTTCCTCTTTTCCTTGCTCACTGAAGAGACTTGGATCTCCTTCACAGAAGCACAGAGTTTAAAAGATCCATAGAAGGCCTTCGGTGCCATTGTGTGCTGAGTGCATATTCTTAGCAAACATCCAAAGAGAGAGAGAAGAATTCTCAAACTGAAATGGAACCCAGGTCAGAAAGAGAATGGGTTTCTTCGAACTGTAACAAGAACAAGACTGAAATATTTTCTTATCCTCAGCTGCAAGCTCATTTTCTGGATCCCTTTCTCTTTGTAGCACAATTAAGCTATCTAGAGGATGAAAGAGGTTATAATAGAACACATCTAGAAGGTGCCAACCTGGAGGAGAACTATTATGTGGCCCAAAATGTCTGGAAAGCACCAGTTAGGGAAAAGTCCTGTCAAACCACCAGTGCTATTGGGTGGTTTCGCCTCAGGCACTGGGTTTGTTTACTTGCCTCTCCCTCCCTCCCTCCCTAGTTTTCTCCTTCAAACAGAAGATTTGCAAAGGTAAAGAGGTGTTCTGATCCTCTCACCTTCAGTTCTGGCTGATTGCTCCCCCATCTTTGTAGGCATCAGCAATTTGTTCTGCACTTGGAAACTGTTGCTGTCCGTGACAACAGGGGAGCATCAATTATGCACCGCCACCTGCAGTCCATTAGAGGCAGAATTGCTGGGAGAATACTCATCCCATTCTGAAAATTAGGATCACGTCCCTACGCAGCCAGCTCTGGATTCATGCTTCTATTAACAGGGTTGATTGTTTTCCGCATCGATCACTTTCTTTTATCTCTTTTGCCTGTTCCGATTAGCTTTGTTCGGTTGCTCAGATCTATCCTCTACTCCATGTTTAGTTTCCTCACAGCTAGCCTGTTGAGTGAAGGAAGTGATGGTAGCATTTATTTATTTTTTGCATCTTGCCTGGATAAAAATTAGCCTTTCAAGATTGAATTGGCAAAAATATCCTGTGCAATCTATATTGAGGCTTCATAGCGGTGTGTTTCACACAAACCGTAGTGAGGGTTCCCTATCACAGTAAGCCACAATTCTTGAAAAATCTGGTTTACTGTGAATTACACAGCATGCTGGGCCACACTAGCCAGTCGTTCTGGTGTACATAGGGACAAGGAAACAAACCACAGGCCTTCCACTTGTAGTCTTTGTGTCACCCAAATCTGACATTCCAATTTCTGGCTCGCTTGGCAAAGCAGAGAAATAAACCAAGAACAAACCATGTTTGGGGCTTTTGGGAGACAAGCTAGAATGGCAGGTTTGGAGAATGTAAGAAACAATCCACAGACAGAAGGACCATCGCAAAGACTGGAAGGTTTTTCCACCTCATACTTCACCATTGCACGGGCTGACTAAGGCTGGTGAGAAACCAAGTCCAGAAGCCTTTGAGAGACCACTGAGCTCAGATAAAGGATTATGTGGTGCATCATCGATTAATCCTCGAACAATTAATGCAGAGTTGGTGATGAAGCCAAAAAGATATGCCTAGAAGAATACTTTTTAACTCTCCTAAGTATTGAAAGGTTTTGTGCCAGACAGGGAGTGGAGTGTCCTTGCTAGGTAGAAAGAGTTCAAGTTAAATGTATTCTCAAAGGCTTTCATGGCCAGGATCTGAGAGCTGTTGAGTTTTTGGGGCTGTTTGGCTGTGTTCTGGAAGTTTTTCTTCCTGACGTTTCACCAGACTCTGTGGCCAGCATCTTCAGAGGGCAAGGAGCTCAGGGAACTAGGAGTTCTCTCTGTGTCCTGGGGTCAAGTTAAACCTTCCAAACTGACTACTTTTAAGTGAAACCATATGGGGGTGGTGGAGGGGAGCAAGGCTGCACAAAAAAAAAGAAGTCTGAGCCTTCTCATAAACTGCAAGTGATTGTTAAAAGGGCAGGAGAAGTCAATGAATCAATTGGAAGCATCCATTATGCCTTTTCACCTGGGAATTGTCTACCACCAATGTGTTTGTAACTTATAGCAGATTTCCATGTGGATTATTTTTTAAGGGGGGAATCTGCCCCACCATATGCAGTAAGGCTTACTCCCATGTAAATATGCATATGAACACAATGTTGACCATATAAGAGTGTCCATAGAATGTTCTGGGGTCAGACATAGGGAATCTATACTATAGCTTCAAAATATACCAGCTAGAAGTCATGGAGGTTAATCTTTTTTAAAAAAAAAATCTTTTATTTTTCTGCACTGAAGTCCTTTAAAGGGAGGGACTGGTGACTAGAGATGGGCACAACTAGGGAAAATGACGTTTTCGGGTTGTCGTGTGTCGGAGGCGGCCCGTGTTGGCTTGTTTCCGTTTTTCGCGAAACTTCACAAAAAATAGTCGTTTTGTTTTTCGTTTTTTCGTCTGTCGTTAAACTGGTTTTGGGGGGGGAGCGGGCGCCT
The DNA here is from genome assembly GCA_023846285.1 of Phrynocephalus versicolor. Taxonomy (NCBI): domain Eukaryota; kingdom Metazoa; phylum Chordata; class Lepidosauria; order Squamata; family Agamidae; genus Phrynocephalus; species Phrynocephalus versicolor. The sequence goes on along the minus strand of JAHTLZ010000008.1, from coordinate 18,523,663 downwards.
GGAGGCACCTCTGTGGGGTGGGTGCCTCCTCTGGCCCGCTGTAGGGGAAGCGGGCTCCTGGAGGCACCTCTTTTTTGGGGGGGGGTGCCTCCTCTCCTCACCCGCTAGGAAGGGAAAGCAGGCTCCAGGAGACCCCTCATGGCATGGGGGTCTCCTCTCCTCACCTGCTGCTGCAAAAGGGCATGCATAGCCATATGGATATGCATACCAAGTTGCAGACACAGCAGACTGGCAGAGGCACCCCTCTTTTTGGGGTGCCTTCCCTGCAACAGTCGGTGACGGTGAGACACAAGCAGCACTCGAGGGCATGGTTTGCATGGCACTGCTGCTGCAGGAGGAGACAGCCAGAGCCACAAGTGGCGGACTGGCAGATATGCACCCACTGTGTCTCACCAAGAAGGGAATTGTATTTGCGTGTAGTGCAATGCAAGTACAGATCTGGCTTAGGCAACAGGGTTAGCACAAGGGCTAGGGTTAGGCTAGTTACTGGTGAGGTTAGGGTGAGTATTGGGGTGCACCTCTGGGTGCCTCTCTGACCCACTAAGAGGACAGTGTACTGTGGCGTATGGGTAAGGAATCAAGGATTAGGGTTAGGGATAGGGGGCTAGGGCAGGGTTTAGTGGGCTTTTTGGCACATCCCAGAAGTCTCAGTGGCCAAGTGGCCATGCGATTGATGGGATGGCTCCAAAAATTTGCATGGTCCACTCCCACATGGCCACTTGGCCAGCCCATCATTGCGCAGGTGTAAAAAAATAAAATAAAATAAAATCAATGGACAGGGGAGCCGGAGGAGACATTTTGTTGCAAGAAAAACCACCACTGCTACTGTAAAAATTCTGGCAGCAGCATAGCAATTTTCACATGCTTCTGTGGTGCTTGTGTCTGTGTGTTTTTGGACCACTCCACGATTTCAAAAAAAATATTGCGGTCGCCGCCCCATTTTGGATCCCCCGCCCGCACCGCATGGCATGGCGTGGGGACTCGAGTCCGGCTGCCCAGTACAGGAGGGGGGGGGGGGCCGGGGCCCCCCCCCCCCAGAAACCCCCCCTCTGGTAGGTGCACTACTGCACATGCACAGGCTTTCCGCCTGCTTTTTTTTTTGGCCGGGAATGGAGGGGGGGAGTTCAAAACTTTTTTTCTGTGCCGCTTCCGCTTTTGCGGGGGCCGGCGGCGAGACTCCCCCCTGCCGTTGCTGGTGCGAGCCTGCGGCGGTGAGTCCCACAGAACAGCCCAGGACAGGACAGGAGGAGGGGGGGAGGCCGGGACCCTCCCCCCCCAGAAACCACCCCTGGGGGGGGCTCTCTCAGAGGCAGGCATATTTCCGCCGGTTTTTTTGGCAGGAATGGCCGGGAATCTGTTTTTTTTTAACTTTTTAAAACTTTTTTTCTGTGCCGCTTGGCATTGCGGGATCGCCGCGATGCCAGGAACGACCACGAAAAATCAGACCCAATTATTCTTTAGTCGGTTCGAGTTCGAGTTCTGGCGGAGTAATTCCCGGTACCGTTTCCGTTCCATAACGGAAACGAGTAACGGAAACGGAAACGGGAATTCCGCTAAGTCATGCCCATCTCTACTGGTGACTGTGTAAGGCAGATGCCTGCCACCTTTCCATTGGGAACCTAAGGCAATAACCCAGTTAGGTTTGGAAAAGGGATGTGCAGGCTAAACCTATGGGTTTCTACAGTCAGTATAACTTGGGAATGGTTTTTGAGACCTTAGTGAAAATATTTCCTGCCCAAAGCCTGGCGTCTTCCTGGGGTAGCTGTAAAAGAGGCCAGTTCAACTCAACTCAAAAAGTCTCAACTAATTCTTGAGCTTTGGAGTTCAAAGATGCCATAAATCCCTCATCTGCAATCTTCCCTTGCCGCGTTATGCCTCTCATTTGTTTTATGGTGCTTGAATGACTTACAATATTTAAAAAAGAAAAAAAGTGTTTCATTCAAGGAGACTGTGGCTTGGGTTGTCAGCTCCTGCTATGGCTCCAGGTTATCATACTTGCTAAAAACTCTCCATTCCGTAGGCCTTTAGGACCCAAGCCAGAGACCAGGTAGTGGGGTTCAAAATAACATGAACAAGACTCTCAGATAGGCTGTGATGATTTCCTGTCCTACTTCAGAATGCTAATATTTTGGCCAGGAAGACCTTATTCAATACTCAGGCTACTGGAAGTGTATGTACAAAAATTGAAGTCCAATTTGCTGCTCACTCTGAGATTTGCTACTCCACCTAGAGAGTCAGGGGAACAGAGCAATTCCCCTGAGACTTTGACTGGCACCCTAAGACATGGAAACTCTTGAATTTTCCTGGTGTTCTCCCATGCCATATTAACCAGGATTGATATTTCTTAACTTCCAAGAGCAGACATCAGTGGGTGTGTTGGATACAGATCCAATTTATGATGCTGATTTAAAAGTGATGGATTTCTATTTCAGCTCTATCTGGGAAATGTTCTGCTTGTGAGAGACCAGGAACATGGTTAATTTATATTTCTCTGTGCTTCTTTGGAAGAGCATGGAAAAAAATCGAGTCTATCATTCCCAGAATTTCCATATAGCCATGCTAGCTGGTCAATTATGGGTTCTGTAATTTTTTTTAAAAAAAATAACTTTTCTAAGCTCTAATCTTTAGAAAAAACATCAGTATATTTCCTTTTGTTTCTGTCAGAGTGGACATAGAAATGGTAATTTTCATCACCATTAATACACCAAAATGTCGAATGGAACACAAAAAGATGGAAACAGCTTCTTGAGATAAACCTCTGTGTGATGACATGGATTAGCCCAAGAGGTAGGGCAGAATCCTGCTGAGAAAAGGACAGCATCCCTGTGGCCATAGCACTCCCTGGGACCTCATGCCGACTGTTACCACATTCAAAGCCATAGGGATTGGGAAGAGATCCCCTTGGGCAAATGGTAGAATAAGCTGATGCCAAGTAGTAGGCCACTGAATGTGCATTCCATCTTAATGTTGAATCAGTCTGGGTATTGCAAGGCATCTGTCTTGTCATCCTCGCAAGTCGATTAAACGACAGATGAAATAAAATTGCATCCCAAGAAGTTATCGTTGTTTTAAGCAGTGAAGCAAACGGTGTGCTGGTTGACAACCCATATGTTTAAAGCCATGACTTAATACACATGCACACCTCCCCAGCTTTATGGCACTGACAGCAATAGATTTTGCTCCTGTTTCTGGGCCATTAGAGCAAATTGCACAGCTCTGAGTGCCACATATTTCTCTTGGTTGGGTGGAAAGTAAATTATGTTAACTAAGCCATTAGGAGTGAGCTAAAATACTGAGCATACAAATCTTCCCAGCTTTGGAGGGCTTCTGGGAAAAAGCTTTACTTTGCATCCAATCCTTTCAAGAGCTGGGGATATTTCCAGTACTCACTACTCAGGGTAGGAAACATCTCACTAGTGCCAACCAGCTGTCTCAAAGATGTCCATCAGGCCCCTAATGGACAACTAGCTAGGTTTCAGTCAGCTGTTTGAGAAAGTTGCATAAAGTTCAAGCCTGTGGCTGGATGATTGAACACCTACGGAATTTTGCCTGCAAATAGTTCCAGAAACAGTTTGGCTGCTTTCACACAACCCCTACAATCCAATGCAAAGTGCTGGCAGATGTGGAGCATAAAATTGTTTTCCCACCAGCATTGGACTTAAAAAAAAAGTATGACCACGCCCACTTAAGTGTTCCTCCAGTGCATTTTACAAGTACCTGGTCCAGAGGAGGTAAAATTTTTCTATGCAGATTTTAAAGCTGTGAATGCCTGGCTCTCCTCCAGCTTCTGCTTGTTTTTGTTGTGTCCCCCCCCCCCACTGCCCCTTTAACAGACAGCAATCCCTAACGGGCTTGCTGCCAATGGCAGGCAGAGGTGAGCCTGCATTTTTTTCTCCCTCCCATCACCGCAGATAGAAGCAATAGAATCAGAGTACGGGAGGCTGGGAACACAAAACCCACATGATCTCTGGTTTGGGGGGATCCAAATTTAAGTTGCCATCGGATTTTAGGGGTCGTGTGAAAGCGCCCTTAGTCTTACAGCATCTTCTCAGGGATATAGGGACTTTCAGGAAATAGAACTGAGAAAATGAAGCCATATTTTCTTCAGCTCAAGTAGTTGGAGGTCAGCTTTCCCTAGCATGTGTTGTCTTGTTAAAACTAGTACTCATTTCTGTCTTTGGAGAAATAAAATATAGTCTGTCCTAAGCACCTTGTGTCATCTCTATCTGCAAGAAACTCAAACTAGTAAAATTGAAATGATAGAACAGAAAACCCAAAGTATTCAATGTACCTCTATAATAGATAACTTTATGATACCCTGGTGTACCCAGCGTGGTGTGGAATAAGAGATAGGGGCTGTATATGTGAATGTCCAAATAAGATTTTTTATCATTGTGTTTTGTAAAGTGATTATAAAGTGTATGGCAATCATATGGCCCATTAAAATCACAATATTCAAGCTCAGACAACAGAGAAGCAAACAAATAAAAAGCGGTCAGAGTATTCAATATGGCTGATGCAGTTGAATTCCAATGTTCACAGCATATTACTTTTTTACCTTTTAAAAAAAGTACCTTTGCTCACCCATTAACAGGGGGAACATCACGATTCTCTCATCTGAGTGACCAGGAGAAGATGAGTAAAATGACTTCTCAGGTTGTAGTACAAATGACAGCACAGAAGTATATAAGTCAGAGACTCAAGGAATCTTATATGGGTGCTGCCTCTGCTGATATTGCCACTTGTCAAAGCTAATGGCTGCTTATAAGCCTGTTCTGCAGTGATTTTTGAATCCATTTTTAAGCCGTCAAGAAGAATAGAAATGGCACCATGCTCTATGATACCGAAGGGTGCAAGATCGCCCTGCCACATCGCAAAGCCCTGCTGACTCACAGAGCCAAGTGTCTCATAATAATAATAATAATAATAATAATAATAATAATAATAATAATAAT
>JAHTLZ010000008.1:18505133-18518698 GCA_023846285.1 Phrynocephalus versicolor | reverse complement strand
ATAATAATAATAATAATAATAATAATAATAATAATAATAATAATAATAAACAAACAACAAAAACTTTATTGTCAAAGTACAACATGTCTTCAATGAAATTGGCTAAGCCTCCCTCCCCACCACCAACACCATCCCACTAAGACCACTGACAACCACTAGCAACCACTAACAACCCTCCTCCCACTGAGATGCGTGTTTGTTGTGCAGAAGCACCTACACTCAGTTGTGCCATTTATATTCAGGGAGGCAAATACATGTGGAAAGCTATGCACGTGCTAGAATGGGCGCTATATTTTATTGGACCACAGAAAATCCATGCAGTCTCTCCTGATATTCTGGACTAGCGGTCATCGTTTCTTCTTGCTGATTTTGCCTGATGGGACTTGCACTTCATCTCCAGGGACCTAAGTTGTTATCCCTCTGTCCAATAGTGGTGGATCAGGTAAATAGCTGCTAAGGGACAGGGAGGCAGGATGACTCATGTCCCTGCACAGCTCCTGATTGGTCAGTGCCAGGGAGAGTGAAAGATGATGTGTCTGAGAATGCTTCCTTGTTGGAGTTTAGACTTGCACTAGCCAAAACAAGGTAAGAGACTGGTTGAATTCGTTCTGGAAGGTGGATCCCGTTACCGAACGACAGCTGTTCTGCCGTGTTTAGTTCCGGAACTGGACACCTTCTGAAACGAAATGCTAGTGTCTAAAATCTATGCATTTCTGAAGGCTGGAAAGGCAGCTAAATAGTATTGGGATTTCTTGTGGTTCGGCCCAATCCTGCTGAACATCCATGCTGTGGTAGTTGGCATGCAGAATTTAAGCAGAACTGATGGCTTATGACTCCATTTGGCTGCAGAGCACAGCTTCAGGAAGCCAGCTGGAGAGGTTGAGAACATTTGAAATGCTGTTATTGTTTGCCTGTTTGTTTTGGTTTTGGTTTCTGTTTTTTGTTTTTGTTTGTTTTATGAAGCTTATCAAATAGGCATTATCTCATTAAAAACGTCCTGGCCGATTATAACTCAAAAGAGTTGCTTGGAGAGCACAGCCATTCAAAATGTATGTGTATATTCAGGGCTGTTGACAGGCACTTTGATAAGCTGCAACAATAACATAAAACTAAGCTCGTCAAATTAAGAGAAATGCTCGCAAATGCTTATTAGGCAGCATTTCTTCATGTTATAAAAGGATCTTTTAAAATGAAGTTTGTGAGGAAAATAGGGGCAATTTTTCAGAAAATCCCAACTGTCTTATGCTGATTTAAGTCTGGTTCTGATATGACCATTCTTAGACTGAGGGGTTGTCTTGAGGTTTCTTTGCAGAGTAGCTCTTATTGAAGTAAATGTTACAAAAGAAAACCAGCATTTTGTAGGGGCATTCTGCAATACAGGTGCCCATATTTGCTTTGAGGTGCTATTTTTTTTAAAAAACGCCCTGCCTGTTCATTAGAGTTGTGTGCTTTGTGCTTCATACAACTTTGCACAAAGCACAAATCGTGGCAACAGAGATTCCACAGTGGCCCATCCACCACCTCCCAGGCTGGCCAGGCCACTTACTGGCCTCCACATGCCACTGGGGTACTTCTCCAGCACTGGTGCACCAATCAGGGCAAGAGCCTGGCCAGCCCTTACCTGCTTCCACAGGGAGGCAACCAGTCCAATGAGGAGGTGAGACAGGCAGTCTCCATATATGACTGATTGAATGGTCAGCTGCCTGAGATGGTGAGGAATGGCCAGCAGGTTTCTTGCCTGGATTGGGGTGTTAATACTGGGGATGTAACTCATCAGTGCACAAAGCCCAGTAGTGGCCATGCTGGTCCAAGTGTGGGATGGGGCTAGGACCCTGCAACATCTGTGGTGCCATTGTGCATGCTTTGCACAAAGCTGTACCAAGCACAAAGTGTGCAAGTCTACTATTAAATAATTGGCTATTTCACAACGTGCTGCCTCTCGCTTATGGGTTAGATCGTGCAACTAGAGGGTAGTTGGCTGTGAGATGGACACCTGGCAAAATGCCTCTCAACCCATCCCTGATTCACTGTCATGGAGCATGATTCAGGCCATGGTGCTTAGCTCTTTGCTCTTTGGATGCTTCCATGAGTCTTGGAGAGTCTAGGTAAGAGCCAGGAATGTCAGAAGCTGAAGTCAAAAATACCGTACATAAGAATATAAGAACAGCCTTGCTGGAACAGGCCACAGCTCCTCCAGTCCAGCATTCTGTCTCACACAGCAGCTCACCATTTGCTTCAGGGGATTCCCAAGCATATGTCTTCACCTCCTTAAGATTCCCTACAAATGGCATTGAGATATATCCTGCCTATCACTCCAACCCAGATGTTGTCCTTAGGCATCCATAATCATAGCCGTTGATACCCTTGTTCTCCATGAACTTGTCCAGTCCTTTCTTAAATCTGTCAAGGCTTGAAGGGGGAAAGTTGAAAGCCACCGATCTTCTGTCTCTCATTCAAAGATGAATGCTTTGATCCCCTCTGGCTATAGGCTTTCAGGTAAAGAAGGCCTAAACTGAACTAGGAGACACATTTTTTATTTTTAACAGAGGCATGTTTATCCTAGGGTTTTCGAAGCACTTTAAGTGAACAGGCATCTACATTGTAAAGTCTGAAAAGAGCTCCTTGACTAATGCATCCGAAACACCACTGTATATGATGCATCCGTTAATAGGCTTTGGCTGGCAATGTCTCAATAAACAGCACCACATTTTGACATCACTCGAACATACAAAAGCGACACGGCACCACAATGCCAGTCAAATTAATTCTTGGTTTCTCTTTTATCTCCCTGCCCATGTTTTTCTTCACTTGATCCTCCTACTTTATCTGCTCTAATAGCTTCACGTGAATAGAATAAGCTTGTACCAGGAGATAACCTGTGAACAAGTTGGAGATCCAGAGCTGTTTCAGAGAGTGAGTGAGAGAGAGAGAGAGAGAGAGAGAGAGAGAGAGAGAAGCTGCTGTCAGCTTTACTGACATGCTGGTTTTGAAGAAAAGTCATTCATTCATTCATGTGTGCTTATGTGCATACATGGGTAGGGCACCCCCCCTCCTTTGCATTATAGTCATGACTCATGATGTGTTCCATGTAACTGCCAGCCAAACCCAGGTGACATTTAACTTCATTCTGCTTGTACATTGTTCTGTACATCTTCCTCATTGCTCTCCTTTATCTTTCTAGTCCTTGTACTTGAAGAGAAACTGGAACAGGTTCACAGGATGGAAACAACGATGATCAGGAGACTGGAGACCAAACCCTCTGAGGAAGTACTGAAAGAACTGGGCATGTTTAGCCTTGAGAAACAAAGACTGAGGGGAGATATGATAGCATGTTTCAAATGCTTGAAAGTCCATCTGTTCTGCATCACCCCAGATTGCAGGACACATAATAAAGGGCTCAAGTTAAAGTAGCCAGATTTCAGCTGAATATTAGAAAAAAAAATCTTACCATTTCGAGCAGTACGAAAAATGGAATCAACTACCTCAGAGGATGGTGAGCTCTCCAAAACTGGAGGCATTTAAAGGGACGTGGGATGGCCATCGCTCAAGTACTGTATGCTAAAACTTGAGATTCCTGAACTTAGCAAGCAGTTGGACTCAGTTACCTTCTGGCTCCTTCAAAATCCATTATTCTGTGGTTCTATAAATTGTAATGTCGTAGCTCCAGCATCCAGGAGATGTGAAGTAGATGACAGAGAAGTTGACAGAGACATCTGAAAAGATGGCATAGTTGGGAGGTAACTCTGAGATCTCTCATAAACAAAATGAATGTATTTTATGTGAAAAGATTCTTGAGGAAAAGCAGTGTGTGATATAAGGGGGGTTTATTTATCGATATGAAAAGGACAAGCCAGAATCTTGCAAAAGCAAGCTGTCTTATCCTCATCTGCTGAATGTACCCCACTTATCCAGCAGGGAATTGTCTATTGGACAAGAGGCAAAGGAGGCAATTCTTCCTTTCAGCACAAGGGTAAAAACCAACCAGATAAGGATTTTATAGTTTAGTCTCCTTGCAACAACCAATATGTTGCTTCAGACGGAGGAAGATTGGGTGCTAAGTGAAGCATAGCAAAGGCCTAAAATCACCTAAGTAAAAGGCTTAGTTCACTGAGAGGTCAAAGAGGTATCTTATATCAGTGATGAAACAGTAGAAGAAATCAATGATCAGAGGTATAATGCATGGTAATCAAAACATGCCTACTTGACATGAGGATAAGAGTAACTCTCTGTCTTCAAAGATCTCAAAAAGGTGATGAGCTGACAATTAGCATGCTTATCCTTGAAATTTCCTATCTGATGGATGAAAGAATTCTCTTTGGAAGGCATTCTAGGCAAGATGCCTTTTCACACGCACCAGTGCCTGCATAGGGAGGCAATGAATATTTGTAAAATTCCTTGCTCTCTTGTGTTTAGGCCATCTTAGTATGATGGTACAGCTAAACAACGAATATTGAGTTCACACAAAATTCCTTACTTGCAACTAGAGATGGGCACGACCAGAAAAAATGACGTTTCGAGTTTTCGTTTGTCAGAACGGGTCCATTTCGGGTCGTTTCCGTTTGTCGTGAAATTTTTCAAAAATTTGTCATTTCCAACGCGATTTAGCGCGATTTGACTTCCCAGAGCATAGGGGTGTCCCGCAATCAGGGCCGGCGCTAGGTGTTTTTGCGCCCTGGGGGGGCGGGCGGCGGGCGGCGGGGGGGAGGTGCGGGCGGGCGGTGGTGGCGGGGGGCCATGGGCATGCGGCGACAGCAGCAGGGGGAAGCACGGGCGGGCGGGCGGGCGGGCGGGCGAGTGGGCGGGCGGCGGTGCAGGCCGTTGGCAGGTGGCAGCGCAGGTGGGTGGGCGAGTGGGGAGTTAGGATATCACTTAGGATAGAGGTTCTGTTCTTAGCTTGCACCCCAAATGTGTGTGTGTGCAAGCAAATTGAAGTTGGGAAAATAGAAAATAAATGGTAGTATATAGTATATTTTTAAAATAAATCCACACCTCCCACTCCCAGTCGAACTTCCCCCTTTATCCAATATCAGAAAAAAATCCTCACAAACTACCAGAGAAGAAATAAAGAATAAACTGCTATTTCCTTCAGCAGACAAAGCTGCAGTGAATCAAAGAAATTATTTTCTAAATTCAATTCCCTCCCTGCCTGCCTAACTTAAATCTAAAGCCTCCAGCCTCCCTCCAAATTTGAATAGCCAGCAGCAGCCAGCCACACAGCCCTCCACCCTCCTCCCCATCCAGACCCGCCTGCGACTTCTGGAAGGTGCCTCGGCTTTTTATGCCCTCTGGCACATCCAGAAGTGTCAGTCAAAACCTGGCCATGCCATTGGTGGAATGGTTCAAAAAATTTGCATGGTCCCATCCCATGCCCAGCCCAAATGGGCAGGTCTAAAAAGATAAAAAATAAAATAAAATAAAATAAAATCAGTGCAACCTTTTACTGCTATAAAAAACCCACTGCTGCTACTATAAAAATTCAGGCATTTAAAATACCTAATTTTCACATGTTTCTGTTGTGCTTTGGTGGGTTTTTGGACCACAATTTAAAAATAAATATTGCGGTCGCCATTTTGGATCCCCCCCCACCGCATGGCATGGAGACGACGAGGATGAGCCCCCCCCCCAGCCTGGTGCAAGCAGCCCAGGACAGGAGAGGGGGGGAAGCCCGGGGACACACACACCCCCGAAACCACCCCTCTGGTAGGTGTCCTCAGGCAGGCATATTTTCGCCTGCTTTTTTGGCCAGGAGTCAGTTTTTTTGGGGTTTTTTACTTTTTAAAACTTTTTTTCTGTGCTGCTTGGCAATGGCATCGCGTGATCGCCGTGATGCCATTAACGACAATGAAAAACCCGACCCAATTTTTCTTTTTTCGGGTCGGGATTGAGCTGCAGCGGCGTAATTATCATTACCGTTTCCATTACGTAACGGAAATGAAAACTGAAAACGGAAACGACAATTTCGCCGAGTCGTGCCCATGTCTACTTGCAACCTAAGAAACCGCCGTTGTTTCTTGGGGTGATGTCAGACATGTTGCGAATGATTGCATTTGTCGGACCTAATGAGGATGAATATGAATAAGGAAAGAAGCACTTTGAGGTTCCTGAAATGTGCACCCTATCTCTTTATGCAAATTTGGTTCATTTTCCCTTCTTGAATCAAACAGGCATGCACCATGGAATAAGCTTTGGAAATATAGACTGGGAGATTTTAATTTTTTATGGACAAGATGGCACCCTCCCTCACCATTCCTTGTTGTGCTAGTAAAACCAGATAGGTGTTGTAGTCCAAGAACATAGCAAAAGTCACAAATTCCTTATCGTTGTTGAATGACAATTAAGTATTCTTTAGCTCAAGACTCACCTCATCCTTTTTGATCTGACCACTGGGGTCCCTTAGGTGAGAAAAAACTCTCACGGGCTTCTGGTTTGGCCTGAAACACTGAGCTGTGTTTGTATCTCTTTATGTTTCATGACTTGATACTAGTGATCTGTTGATGAGGCCAGCCCTAACTCTAGATAGAGCAAAACAATGTCTTTAGGTAGTGGATGCTTGCGGGAGAGTGGGGACAACCCCATAGCTTCTGTGCTTGGATTCTCTGACTGTTGCCACTGAAGAGCAAAGTTATGCATGCCTTACCCAAGCATGTTGCTCCAGTTGTGGTTTCAGCTGTGTGCCATGGCCACAGCTGAAAGACATTTTGACTTCCAATCCAGACAGCTCCCCTGCAGGAAATGAATAGGAAGAATCACACTGATCTTTGACTCAGGCACCAGCCACGGCCAATCCCAACTTTCTGGCAAATCTCCAGTTGTCTCCCAGAAGATAGCAGCAAGAAAATTAACAGAGAGCGTGAGAAAGGGCTGTCATTCTTTGCTGTGATGTGAAGTGGAAGAGGATAGTTCTCTTGCAGAAAGAAAAGGTTTGGTTCATATTTCTCAGTGAGTGTGTTAGTAAAAGTTCTGTTTTGTTACTGCTAATATCCTTTATTGACAGTGGGGGAAATTAATATTTTTTTTGAATAGTATACTGTAAGTAACAAGATGGTTTGCATTGTGAGAAGCCAATCTACCACCCAGTTGTCACTGTTTGTAGCCGTAGGCCATTATGGCTTAGTTGCTACATATGTTAATGAAGCTGACTATTTGGCACATATGGTATAAAAACAATAAGAAACAAAATATAAATAAATATAAAGTCTATCATAAATGTAAATATAGCCTATCAGTAAAAAGGAGGTTGTCCAGCATATCAACAAGAGCTAACTGGTCGCAAATCATTGCAACTGGAGAAAAGAATGGGAAGATATGTAAAAGTCCAGCTTGGGCTAAGTCAATCGTTCACACATCCTGCTGTTGACATACGGAGGCGTAGCAAGGGTTTATAGCGCCTGGGGACTAAGTTCATTTTTGCACTGCTCCTGCCGCCCCCCCGCATCACACCCACCCAGCAACGGGGGCCCAATCCTGCATGCATACATGCAGCATGTGTGGATGGGCAGGGGGCAGATGGACATTTGTGTGTGTGCATGCTCATGCCTTACACTTGTCCCGTGGTGGCCCAAAGCAAGGCGAGGAGGAGGAGAAGGGTGCCATGTCCACCATGCTCCCCGCCTGCCTGGCTCGCCACTTGCCTGGCACGCGGTAGTGGAGGAGGTGGAGGGGGGGTCCCGCTCCATGCCTTAGTGGGAGGAAAGGACGACTGCTGGCAGGAGCTCGCACGGCTTACTCCTGCTGCTCCTCCAGGTGCCCCCAGATTACTGCACTCTGGGGCAAATGCACCCTTATGCCTCTTCCCCCAATGCATTATGTCAACTGTTGTTGCTTCTGCTATAGAATCCAGAGCCAGCAGCACTTGAAGACTGGGTTCTAGCCTCCTTGATGAAATCATGATGAATCATGCATTTCTCTCTCTCTCTCTCTCTCTCAAGTATGTGTAAGGACATTCTAGACTTGCTTGTAATCATCCTTGTCAGTCTTCTGTATTATGAGAATCCCAGAGAACAGGGTGATCCAAAGTTCCCTAGTGAGCTTGTAGAACAGAAGGGATTTCAGTCATGAGTGATGCACTTATGTAAACAGACAACCAGTTCTCTGCTGCATTCAGTACCCTTGCACCCCAGACTAATAGAAAACAACTGAGCAAAAGTTCTCACAGCAAGAGCTGCTTTAAGCATCTTTTTCCCGGGAAGGTGCTGTAAAAAGTACTGCAACATCACAAGGAACATGCGTTCAAAAAAATCCAGAAGATTGAGAAGGTGTTTAGCAGCGGCACAAACTTGTGTCTCACAACAATGCTAAGACAGGAAACTCCATCCCAGTACAAGCAATCCACAGTCCAGTGCTCAGATACCCTTTGCATAACTGAAGTCAAGGTAAATTCCTGGTACCTCCTCTTAAAGATGTCTCAATGTGAAAATCAGAGTCAAATGAGATATTCTTAACAAGAGTTCAGAAGTGAGGTTCCTGTAGGTGGTAAAACCCTTGTATGCCTTAGCACATTCCCCCTCATTTGTATAGCTCACATTCTAATGTGCTTTATTTCTCAACTGGTGATCAGAATTACACAGGCTTAATTTGCAAGTCTGATTGCATCGCTTTGTTTCTGTATTAGAGATGGGCACGACTCAGAAAAATTGTTCGTTTTCGTTTTCGTCTAGGGGTCCGTTTTGGCTCGTTTCCGTTTTCGTGAGCTAATTTTCAAAAATTTTCGTTTTTGTTTCGTTGCGTAACGAAAACGACAAACGAAAACGAAAACGAAAATTTTTTCGTTTCTTCCCATTTAGCTCCATTAAGTGCTTTTCCAGTAACGAAAAACGAAAAATGGCTCGAAATTAGTCGTTTTGTTTCCGTTTTCGTTCCAGTTTTGAGCCGTTTTTCGTTTTTTGTTTCGTTACGTAACGGAAATGAAAAACGAAAATGGAAATGAAAATTCCGCTAAGTCGTGCCCATCTCTATTCTGTATGGAAGTTCCATAGCTGTAGATAAAAAGTGCTTATCCACAATCTTCTCAGGTCTAGTATCTAGTTTGATTCTCAGTTTTATTCATTTAATTTCTCAGAAACCAATCAGCATTTTGATCCCTAGTCCCATATTGGGCTGACACACTCTTTTTCTTTCTTCTAGTTTGGGAATGAATATTTTGAAGTACATGAAATTTCAACACATTTTTAAACCACATCCATTACAGGTATCCTGTCGTCCTCTAAGGGGACGTGGAAAACAGTTTTCACACAGTGTATGTCTCATACAGTAAAACAAGTCCTATTCGCAAAAGGCAAAACCTTCCAGAACTGATAATGTAACTTTCAGGGGCAGCCCTACCTCAGGGCTGAGTGAGGTATACACCTCGGGTGCCATAGTTTGAATGTCATGAGAGGTGTTATGTATATATTTTGTTACGATTCTTTTTTTTTTTTGCTAGGGTCGAGATACTTGCAGGATTTTTTTCTTTTGCCTTACGCATTAAAATAAATGAGCTAGCTTAAGGTGTTATGTGTTGTCAAGGCAGGGCTGCCTCAGCTCCTATTAGGGCTTTCATACTCTAATAGAGAGTGGCAGGGACAGTCATGTTTAGCTAATGGCTTCACCTAAGACTCTGCTCTTCTGAAGGAGAGAAATAGAAAAACCCTGCTTAAAATAGAAGGAGCAATTTACCAGCCCTCAAGTTCCAGATGAAAAAATTGCTTGCTGAAAAGTTTATTTCAGAGCATAAAGAAAATGCAACTACAACAGCCATCATGTATGTTTTCAACTCTTTTGGATAGTAGCTATGCAAGATAGATAAACACCGGTTGTTGCTGGCTGCCTCCTGAGGTCAGCAAACCCAGATGTTGTCAGTCTTGTCTGGAAATCAGGTTTCTTCCTAACAGGACTCCTGTAATGTGGCCACCTTTTCTTCTGATCTTATGTCCTTCCTCCTTCCCTGCTAGAGAGGTTTTGTTTTTATTTGAGCCTTTCTTCTCTAATTGGCCTGGGCTTCCTGCCAGCTGTACTATGCAAAAATGGCCAGAATTCATTTATACCTGGAGCTCATGTGCTGTGCTGTTGCTTTTTTGTGGGTTGCAAGCTAAGCCCCCTTTCCTCAGTCCCAAAATGTTCACCCAGCTGCATGGCACACATTTGATTCGGGTGGGTCATTGGGAGAACAGACGTTACATATTGTCCCGCTAAAGGCAGTGCAAAAAAGCCTTGTACCTAGGGTGACCTATGAGAATCAACTCTTGTTTTCAGATTGAAGCCCTGCCTAGTCACTCTTTAACAAGCAGGCTGTGGAGCATATTTTAAAGAGCCTGTTCAGATTGACAATTACTGTTGTTTTGTCTGAGATGAGATGTATTTTAGAAACATGGAACAGAAGCATAGCTGTTCCTTCTCCTTTTTTGCCAGCCCAGTCAAGAGCAGAAAAGGGCTTCAAAGATGTTATAGCTGAAGTTGCAAAAAGCCTAGTTCTACACATTTGCTTGGGTGTGAGCTCCAAAACTATGTAGAACATACCTCAAGAAAAGCATATAGCATTGGGCTGATCATCCTGCCTGTTAAACCCATCTGTTCCTTTTTGCTTTGCTTTGGTGCTGCTGCTGACTGTGATTTTAAAGTTATACACTCCACCCAATTCAGATCCAGTTAAGCGATGGGAGCTTGTAATTCCCAGGCCTTCCATGTGAACTGATTGCTCTCTTAACCTGCAGTAATCAATTATTCATTTTTTCACAATTTCACCAGCTCATAATTAATTAGCTTGCTTGTTTCTCTACCCCATGCCCAGAGATACTATTATTATTATTATTATTTTAAGCCCTGGATAAGAAGAAATTGATGTTATTATTAAGATGCTAATCAGATTGAAGATAGAGGACTAAAGTGTGCTGTGGTCACAAAGTGGGTGAAAGTGACATCCTGAGGAACATACGAGTTATGTGGTCATCACCCACCAATGCTGAGACTGAAATTAAGGTTGAGTTTCCTCAAAACCTCTGCCCCTCCCAACAACAAACCCCAACAGACCTCCCCAGAACTATGGAAGGCAAGGAAGGAGCCACTGGGTAACTGGACAGAACCACATGAGTCTCTGTTGCCTGGCCAAGAACAACCATGGCCTGTAGGGAAAGCATTAAACAGACTGTGTGTCAGGGTGGAAAGATCAAAGGATAATCTGAGAAAATGGGGCTTCCCTATACAAGACACAATGTGCTTAGAAAATGGGGAAAGAAAGGGTGGCACAAAGGTGGAATAATCAACCAGATTTCTTGTATACCTCTTGGCTTGTGAAGACAACCAAGGCATGATTGCCACAAAGCAGTCATATTGTCCAAGAAGTCACTGGCGCCCTCCATCCTGGAATGCACATTTATTCAGAAGGTCCTGTGGCAGATAAATATATTTGGCTTCTCTGAAACATTTATGGAGCAGACTTGGTGGATCTAACTCTGAGGTCACTTGAGGTTCAGGCTAGCATTGGGGAAAAACTTGTACATTTCAAAAGCACATTTACCTCATGTAAAAGAGGCTTGAAGTTAAATGATGGAACAAGGTTTTCTGCCCTTTATTTTTAGAATCATAGGATTTGTGTTTGTTGGGATAACTGATTGAAGTCTCTCGCAGAACAGGTGGCTGGCAGCCACTGTACACTTTTCAACAGAATACTGTTGTTAGGAAAGTGCGAGATGAGCTTGACCGAGCTGGAATTCCGTGTGTGTGTGTGTGTGTGTGTGTGTGTGTGTGTGTGTGTGTGATTGTCCCATAATCACATTTCCTCTGCCTTCTCAGAACACTGACAACACGTACGCGCGCGCACACACACACACACACACACACACACACACACACACAAACACACACTACCCCATCTCCAGCAATAGTCAAAGCACCAGTATCTTCTATGGCATGCCCCTTCAAGCGTACATTTATTTTTGCCTCTTTAAACTAGTTCCCTGTTCAGTCCAGAACTCCCAGATCTGTTTTGATTCAAGCAAAACAGGGTCACAACATATAACAGTCGGACAATGGGATATTTTAGGTGAGCCCTAGGAACATACCAGATACCATCCAATAATATTAAAGTTCGAACAAGCAAGAAAACCATTTCCACATTTGATATTCCTGGAATACTTGAAAAACCAGGTCCAGGTATAGTTTGCTTACTGCAGGCATGTCCAAACTTCGGCCCTCCAGATGTTTTGGACCACAACTCCCACAGTCCTTTGCCATTGGCAAGCTAAGCTTAGAATTCTGGGAGTTGCGGTCCAAAACATCAGGAGGGCGGAAGTTTGGACATGCCTAGCTTGCTGGAATGACAGCTCCCTTTTTTCTCTTCCATTTCTTAGGTTGTTCCTGCTGACCCCCACCCCTTCTCATTCTCCCCATTCTCTCTTTAGATTGGGTCTGATCAGGCCCATGAGTATTTGACTTATGTCAATAGGAAGATGAAACAGAGGTGGTGCATCCTTTCAAACTCCCCGCTTTTTTTGTTTGTTTGTCACATATCCCTTTCAGCAAAGTGCTCCCAGCTCTGTTCCATGCATGTGTTTGTTTGTTTTTGCCTTTCAGCTGATGATGCCTGTGGTGGGACGCTACGAGGGCAGAGTGGAATTATATCGACTCCGCATTACCCTTCGGAGTACAGCAACAACGCTGACTGCACATGGACCATTCTAGCAGAGCCCGGGGACACCATTGCTTTGGTCTTCCTGGATTTCCAGTTAGAGGACGAATACGACTTTTTGGAGGTCACTGGAACCGAAGGATCGTCCCTATGGTGAGAAAGCCACTATGCTTCTTTGGATTTTTGTAGGTTGTCTGTCTTCTTGCCTTCTGCATTTTGCAACTTGCTGGACAGTAACATGTTTTCAGATTGTCTAAAGGAGAAAAGGCAGAGGACAGTTTCTTTAAAAGGTTTTTGCAGTACAGTTGACTTAATTGTGCGAAGAGTTAGGATTATTTTGTATATAGAATAGTGACTGGTTTGAAGGAACTCTGGGTGCAGCTTCCCAATTGCAGTTTGTTGGCATTTGACGGTTTGGGGCTTTCATGTTTGAGAGCCAGGGAAGACTTTCAGGACGTGCTCCTTTTAGCTGCTCTCAGGAGAAAAGAGAACAAGGTGGTTGGGAAAAAAAACCTCTGTTGTTGAAACCACAAGACAGAGGTCATCTTTAGATGGTGAGAGAGGTTGTGTACTTGTGAGTTGAAAATTTGACCTCTGTCATTCCAAGTCAGAATTTGTGAGGAATAGGCTCTATGAAGATTTATTTCCTTTCCATTTTTAAAGAGTGGATTTGCTTGATTGTTTCTGTCTGTGACTGAATGTGGTAACAGATACAAGTTTTAGTCAGAAACTCATAAATCTCCAGGATTGTGGTGCATTCTGGAAAAAGTAGTTTGGAATGACTTACTTATTTCATTTGACTGATAAATGAACTCTCTGGTAGAGATGGTAGCAATAGTAATCTTTGCACTTGTGTTGTTGTAATGGAGATGATCCATCAGCTTACTTTGTCTAACCACCATTGCAGAATCACAACTTTCTTCTTCTTCTTCTTCTTCTTCTTCTTCTTCTTCTTCTTCTTCTT
>JAHTLZ010000008.1:18461703-18495322 GCA_023846285.1 Phrynocephalus versicolor | reverse complement strand
ACACACACACACACACACACACACACACACACACACACACACACACAAACAAACACACACACACACACACAAACAAACACACACAGCCATTGTTTAGTCCATGCACATGTAGAAACCTATGTAGCACAGCTGAGACATTTTGCATTGTCACCGTCTCTGGTCATAGTGGCTGGTGAGAAAACCATTCATTTTGGATGAACCTTTTCAGAAAACCTACACAGTTCATTGGATTTATTTATCCATTTATTGGATTTTTATACCACCCATCTCGCAGCGAGGCCACTCTGGGCAGTCATATGTTTCCATTCATAATTTAAAAGGCCAGAACATTTTTGTGCAGGAGAAAAATCTGACACTTTCACTCATCAGGGAGAGGGCTTTGAGAGGGTTACCAATTCAAAGCTTGAAACTGCTGAAGATCCTACCACAACTGCCTGCTCCATCTTCTCATCACAGTCCGCCACCTGATGCTCCCCCTCTCTGTTGGGACAACAGCAATCTTGCATGTACTAGCATTGAGTATCAGCAGGAGGGGGCTTTACAGCCTCATAGGATTGTTCTTCACTGCTAACTTGATTGGTAAAGTTCCTTTTTCACCTCTGGCATTAAAGGCACGTTCTCTTCCTTCTTCTTCGTTGTCTTTTGTCCTCTTGGTGTTATTGATAGCTCTCGAACTGGAGATTCCATTTGCCCCCTTTCCCCTCTGACTGTAAGATGGGTACTGCAAGTAAAGGTTCCTTTTTCCTACTTCTAGAGAGATTTTTAAGCATTTATAGTGCTAGTTCTGTGAGCAAATCCGGAAGGGTGTGTGGTGAGACTAGGCTGATCTGCCCACATACCCATGGGTGTTGTTTTTCTGAATTTTACTCTTCTGACTAAAGAAATCAAATTGCTAGAATCCCATTTTAAACTACAATTCCCCGTACTTTCTCCTAAAATTCTTCTAGGTTTTAATAAATACATGACAGACTTGCTGCATGATACCTATTAAATTTAGCTAGCAAAAAAGGGAAAAAATTATTTCAGCTTTTTTTGTGTTTTGTGGGGGGGAGAGAAATCTACCAAAATTTGTGAATATCTTAATATTCAACAGAAAAATATCTTGAGGGTTTTTTGTTATATGAATTCACACAAGCAAAGATGAGAGATTCCTTCTCCAATCCTCTTCTGGCATCCCATTTCAATTTGTTTTAGTCCTGAAGGAAATCCTGACACTAAATCTACTAAATTGGAAGCTTGTCAACAGGCAGAAAAGTGGAGACTGACCATCCTTTTGCAGCAAATCCATGACCAAAGTGTGTGTGTGTGTGTGTGTGTGTGTGTGTGTGTGTGTGTGTGTGTGTGTGTAGAGAGAGAGAAACAGAGGGGGGAAAGAAAGAAAGAATACTGTTCTTATTATAGAAATGAAATGGGAAAACTTGATTCACTTTGTGAAATCCAGAGACTTGGAATACTATTTTGAAGTACTACTCCCCAAATCCCCTGCCTTCATGGCCATGAAATCCTAGGAGCCATTTTCTGCCAATCAAATGTTTCTTAATATCTGGTGTCATTCTTGCTTTTATTTTCAAGAAACAGAAGGCTCTCCCAAATTGGTATCTGGATTGCTTTCTGGAATACCCATTTTCCCGCATTTTCATTTCTGCATTTAACCTTCCCCATGGGTTCCAGTTCCTGCTTGCCTCAAACACAAAAAGGACATGATATCATAGGGAGGAAGCAGATCACGTTGGTCAGCGGTAGAGATGGGCACGACTCAGAAAAATTGTTCGTTTTCGTTTTCGTTTTCGGCTAGGGGTCCGTTTCGGCTCGTTTCCGTTTTCGTGAGCTAATTTCAAAATTTTTCGTTTTCGTTTTGTTACGTAACGAAAACGAAAAAACAAAAACAAAAACGAAATTTTTTTTCGTTTCTTCCCATTTAGCTCCATTATGTGCTTTTCCAGTAATGAAAAATGAAAATTGGCTCGAAATTAGTCGTTTCGTTTCCATTTTCGTTCCAGTTCTGAGCCGTTTTTTGTTTTTTGTTTTGTTACGTAACGGAAACGAAAAACGAAAACGAAAACGAAAATACCGCTAAGTCGTGCCCATCTCTAGTCAGCGGTAGTTCAGCTCCTTTATAAGAAATGCCCGACAATGAAATCTCACTTTTTCCAGCTCGTTCAGTGGCTGTTTGCAGTTCCCCATCTGGGATCCTAGGCTGTTCTGCTTCCCAGCAGTGTGTGAAATGAAACTGTAACATAGATTGCAAAACAAAAAGAGTGAAAGCAACACAGGAACCTTCTATCCAATTAGAAATGACATTTCTGGGTTTTTCTTGCTTGGTGGAGAGACTCTGGGAACACATTCTTGTTCAGTAGGTCTTCTCTAATTGTGTTTTCTCTGTAAGGGAGAGGGTGAATTGGCTTTCTAGAGGGACAGGAAACACAAACACTGTGTTGTGGTTTTTTGTGTGCTTATCAGCCCACTCTCCGTCCAAAGCTATTATTTTCCAATTCACAGTCTGCACCAAAAAACAGAAATAATGTGACAAATAACTAACATGTATATCTCTGAGGAGCAGGCTGGTTAGAACTACTGCATATAAAAGTTACTTTTCGATAAGAGTTTCAAGAATCCCCTAAGAATCAGGGAGCTGCCATTATTTTTTTTTTTAAAAGCCTGTTCTAGTTTGATGTTATAGTGAAAAACAATGTTTCTCCATTGTGGCCTTCATGAAGCCACACAGATGGGTTTCCCAGGTGCCCCTGTGCCAGAGGTTGGAACTTCCCTAGCAATAGGAAAGTTCGTTAGTCTCCGCCCCCGCAGCCTGCGCATGTGCGTGGGTGTTCCCGCCTAAACGCCTCAGTTCCTCTTGACCGCCACGGCTAGAGGTTCTTCTCCGTTGGTCTCTGTGTGTTTTTGACTCCGGACTGTTTTTTGGCTCATGTCTTTCGCGCCTCCCTTCAAACATTGTTCTATTTGTCGGGCCAAGATCTCTCATACAGACAGGCACGATCGTTGTCTTTTTTGTCTCGGTCAAAACTACCGCACCGAGACTTGCCCGATCTGTAGAGGGTTCGGCTCTCAGGCCCTTAAAAACCGCCGCAACCGGCTGGCGAACTATCTTCTTGAATGCTCCCTTCGTCCACAACCCATGGAGCAGAAGGCTATTGAGGTATCCCATAAGTCGGAGGCATCGAGTCAGGTGGAGAAGCCGAAGAAGATTCTGGTTCTTCAAGGCGTGGCGGCTTCGAAATCTAAACCTTCCACCAGCCCGTCCCGTGCTTTGCCCTCGAAGTCTTCTTCGAAACCATCGAAGCCTTCGAAAGCGGTCTTGGCGCCTCCAAAGTTTTCCGTTACCTCGACTTCAACTTCGGCAATGGCCCTCACTTTGTCTTTGGCCTCGCCCTCATTAGTAGTCAAAACCGAGTACTCCAGCTCGGTTGTGTCTGCTGTTCCACAGACTCCTCGATTGAAGTACCAGCAGTTACTGCCGTCCGATCTATCGGAGTTGTCGTCTGATGATGACAGAGCCCTGCCTCCTTGATGGGCTCGACTCCCAACATGGACTCCAAGACCTGTCGGTCCACGGCGGATGGAACCGGTCAGTCCAAAGAGCTTTCCTTACGCTCTCCGTTCCTGGCTTCTAAGGCTGCCTCGTCTCCGGTCCCTATCCGAGACACTGAATTCGAAGAGCGAGCCTCTTCTCTGCCTCCGACGTTCTCTTCGGGTTCGTCTTCGAAGCCGGAAAAACACTGAAGACGCAAGCATGTCCAGCTCTCGTCGACGGTTCGATCTGCTACAGTCGGTTTCGACCCTTCAGCCACCGCCTCGCAGACCGAATCCGTGGCTGCTACCGTGGTCCAGGCTTTGACACCGCCTAAGCCGACCAAAGAAACGTCGGATTCGTCCTCTCCTCCTAAGAAGAAGAGGCGAAAGGAGCACCACTCACAAGCTTCTTCCTTGGCCGTTCCTCCGATTCCTGCCTTTTCCCTCTGATTCGACGGGAAACAGTGGTCCATCCACACTGCGGATTCCATCGAATCCAACTAGTTGGCTCTAGTCCCTTCTTCTTCGGCTTCGAATCGGGAAGATGAAGACGTTTCTGACGTTGAATCCGTTCCATCCGAAACCTCGGATTCATCATCTTTCCAGCTGGTGACTTCCCCAGATTCTGAAGTGGATGAGAAGTCCCCACTTCCACCTCGATTTCGATGAGAAATTATGCTAACTTTCTCGTTCGAATGTCTAAGACTATTGACTTACCAGTTCATCAACCTCAGCCAAAAAGAGTCTGCCACATCTTTGGCAGAATAGCTAATGATGAGACGGCCCCCGTGCATCTTACATTGATACCGTCCTTTCTCACCATGGTGGAAGATTCATTCCAAGCTATATCTTCTGCTACGGTCCCACGCAAACTTGAGGCACTCTATAGAGTGCATGACGATAAGGCGCCCTACTTAAACAAGCATCCAACGCCTAATTCTGTGGTCGTGGCATCTTCTCAGGTGCAATCATGTACTAAACAGACTCCAATCCCTCCCTCAAAGGAAGGAAGGAAGTTGGACATCGTTGGCCGCCACCTTTATTCCTTTGCCATTCTCCAGCACAAGATTGCCAACTATCAAGGCGCCATGGGACCTACCAAAGGGATCTCCTAACCCACCTTCATCCCTTTCTGGAGCTTATTCCAGAAGACAAATGCGCAGAAGCGGTGGCCTTGTATGAGGAGTCCATGGCCCTGGCAGCCCAGCAGATGTGGGCCTCCAAACACTGCTTTGATGCTTCCTCCAGGGTGCTGAATTCCTCTATCACCCTCCGTAGACACGCCTGGCTTCGCACCACTGGTCTTTCTGATGACCATAAAGCCCAGATCGAATTCCTGCCTTTTGATGAGTTGGGCCTTTTCAACACTGCAACAGATGCTTATGGAAGATAGGCATAAGAAGCAGGACACTGCCAAGAAATTAAATGTTATTCCTTCTCGACCGTAAGCCTTCCTTTCGCTTTCAACCAAGAAGATGTTTCTGGCCTCCTTCTTCCCAGTCATCTTCCAAGCACCAACAACGCGACTGCCCTGCAAGATCTTCTGCCTTGTCCAGCTTTGCCTCTAAGTCCAAGAAGTCCAAATCTGCTAGCATCTCCTCCAAGCCCAGGGATAGAAGACCAAGAGACAATTATTGACTATCACACTATTCGCCTCAATCCCTTTCTTTCTACCTGGCAAAACATCACAACAGACCGGTGGGTCCTTTCTGTTATTCAAAACGGTTACCTGTTAGAATTAAATTGTCTTCCCCCATTGGGGAATTTAGTTCGCACTTCTCCATCAGCATGCCTTCTAGAGGAAGTTGCTTCTCTGCTTCAGAAAAGGGCCATCGAAGTTGTCCCAAGATATATGACTCACCACAGGTTCTTCTCCCGTTACTTCACAGTCCCGAAGAAGGACAGAGGACTCCAGCCCATTTTGGGCCTGTGCTTCCTGAACAAGTTCCTCATATACAAAAAAATTCAAATGGTTACCTTGGAGAAAATCATACCTTTTCTTCGCAGAGGGGACTGGTTTGGAGTTGTGGATCTCAAAGATGCATACTTCCACATTTCAATCCACCCAGCTCATCGTCACCTGCTTCGCTTCGCCCTAGGGTAAGACATCTTTCAATATTCCGCCCTGCCATTTGGTTTGGCGACAGCACCAAGAGTCTTCACCAAGTGCATGGCACTAGTGGCGGCCTACCTCCGCACACTAGGAATAGTTGTCTTCCCCTATCTCGATGACTGGTTGATCGCTGCAGGCTCTCAGGACAAGGCACGTCAAGACATCGCCCTAGAGTCATTGGGTCTGCAGGTCAATTACCAGAAGTCGCATCTCGAACCCTCTCCAGTGGTAAGCTTCATCGGTGCCATTCTAGATTCCACCAGAACCATGGCTTTTCCGCCAAGAACCAGGATTACAGAAATTCTTCATCTGCTTCAACAGTTCCAAGCGCTTCAGGCAATTCCAGCATTAGAGGTCCAAAGACTGTTAGGTTTCATGGCCTCCATGACCTCCGTCTTGGTGCATGCGAGGCTTCGACTCAGACCTCTCCAGGATTGGTTCCTCCACCAATTCGACCCTCTTTGGGACCTTCCTGACAAACTCCTCACCATCCCCCCGGACTTACCTCATCATCTTCGCTGGTGGTCTTGCCGGTCCAACATCCTCTCTAGACGTCCCTTCAGGAATCCGTTTCCTACCATACAAGTGACAACAGATGCCAGCAACACTGGCTGGGGTGCTGTTTGCCTCTCCCACTCCATCCACGATACCTGGACTCCGCAGGAGCAGCTACTCCACATCAACGAGTTGGAGCTGCTGGCGATCTTCAAAGCGTTCCGGGCATTCATCTGACACCTCTCCGGCAATGTAGTACTGGGGGTGACCGACAACACAACCGCCATGTACTACATCAACAAACAGGGCGGAACCCACTCACAGCATCTTCTGCAGCTCACAATCCACTTTTGGGACTGGTGCATCTCCAACAGCATTCACCTGATCGCGATGCACTTAACTGGAGAGGAGAACTCTGATGCTGATGACCTCAGCAGGTGACTTCAGGCAACTCACGAGTGGGAACTGCATCCCAGGACTTTCAGCCTTCTTTGCAACAAGTGGGGTGATCCTCGTATGGACCTGTTTGCCTCCCAATCCAACACCAAGTGCAAGGACTACTGCTCCAGGGCGGGGAAGGGGCTTCACTCTTTAGGGGATGCTCTCCTCCTCCCATGGTCGGGGGATCTCCTTTATGCCTTCCCTCCTGTGCCTCTGATTCACAGAGTAGTCATAAAGACTCTTCAGGAGAAAGCCAACCTAATTCTGATAACTCCTTGGTGGCCTCGTCAACCCTGGTTTGCGTCCCTTCTACAAATGTCCTCAGAGTATCTATGCCTTCCCCAGTTTCCGGACCTGCTTTCACTGGACAAGGGCCAAGTCTTGCACCCGGATCTGACTCGCCTTCAGCTCACAGCCTGGAGGATTCTACCTTGATCGAATCGATCATTGATTCTTGCCTCAAGCCTTCCACTAAAAAACCATACACCTATAAGTGGAAGAGGTTTTCTCTATTTGCGGCAGATAAGGGGTTTGACCCAGTCAATCCCTCCCTTACATGGGTCTTACAATATCTTCTGCACTTGAAATGTTCAGGACTTACATCGGCTTCTCTTCGAGTCCACCTCTCATCTATTGTGGCTCACCAGCCACAGTTTTCAGAGGCAGCTGCTTTCTTCAGGCATCCAAGAATGAAGAAGTTTCTCAAGGGTCTCAAACACACTTTCCCTGACAGGAAACCGATTCCACCTCAGTGGTCCCTGTCTTTGGTCCTTCGGGCCTTGCAACGCCCTCCCTTTGAACCTATGGCATCTACGGACCTCAGGCTGCTCACCCTAAAAACTGCATTTCTGGTGGCCATCACTTCGGCTAGAAGGTCAAGCGAGCTCTGTGCTCTTAGGTGTGACCCTCCGTACTTACGTTTCCACCATTATAGGGTGGTGGCTTACCCAGATGTCACTTTCCTCCCAAAAGTGGTTTCCTCTTTTCATGTGTCTCAGCCAATTGTTTGCCTGCCTTCTTTCCCAATCCTACCACCAGGATTGAACGGGGCATGCATGCCCTTGATGTTAGATGGGCCCTAGCTTTTTATGTCTCTAGGACCAAACCTATCAGAAAGTCTAATAAACTGTTTGTGTGTCATGATCCTGCAGTACTGGGTACTCCTGTCTCTCCCCAACGTTTTGCCCACTGGGTTGTACAGACTATTAAACTCTCTTACGAGCTGGCAAAGGTACCCTTACCCTTGGGTATTCGTGCTCACTCCACTAGGGCTATGGCCTCCTCCGCGGCTTTCCTGAAGCGTGTTCCCCTGGACAACATCTGTAAGGCGGCCACCTGGTCTACACCTGATACCTTCGTGACCCACTACAGAGTGGATACCCGCATAAGGTCGGCCACTTCCTTCGGGAGGGTAGTGCTTTCCTTTGTGACGGCGTGACTACCCTCCTGCCAGTGAGTACTGCTTGCAATCACACATCTGTGTGGCTTCACAAAGGCCACGATGGAGAAGAACCAGTTACTTACCTGTAAAGGTGGTTCTTCGAGTGGACCTTCATGAAGCCACACAGCACCTGTCTGCCTCCC
This sequence comes from Phrynocephalus versicolor, assembly GCA_023846285.1. Taxonomy (NCBI): domain Eukaryota; kingdom Metazoa; phylum Chordata; class Lepidosauria; order Squamata; family Agamidae; genus Phrynocephalus; species Phrynocephalus versicolor. The sequence goes on along the minus strand of JAHTLZ010000008.1, from coordinate 18,487,161 downwards.
CTCGGACTGTCACGCCCTGACTGGTACATCCATTACCTGCCATCCTGGCAGTCAAGAGGAACTGAGGCGTGTAGGTGGGAACACCCACGCACATGCGCAGGGTGCGGGGGCGAAGACTAATGAACTTTCCTATTGCTAGGGAAGTTCCAACCTCTGGTGCAGGGGCGCCGGGGAAACCCATCTGTGTGGCTTCACAAAGGTTCACTCGAAGAGCCACCTTTACAGGTAAGTAACTGGTTCTTTCTCTATGTTGAGGAGGTGGCTCAAGGGTAATATGGAAGAGATCAACGGTGACAGTGACAAAAACCCATTTAAAATATCAATCAATCAATCAAATCTTTATTATGGTCATTGACCAGCAGAACCATTTAAAATATAGCTCTGGTGTCTAGGAATCTGGACTGTGTCCCAAGCCCTAAATAAAATAGGGACATATTCCCCTTCAAACTCCTGGAACAGAACAGGAAAAGTCAAGATGGCTACCCATTCACCATCTCCCCTGCAGGTCTTCCTTGAGTTTATGGACCCAACTTGTTTTTGGTATTTGATGGATGCATTTCTGCCCTCTGCAGGAGCAATTCATAGTCCTAGTGTTGTGTCTATGTCTGATCGTTTTGTGTAACAAGCACACTAAAGGTTAAGACCTGTTCCTTGATACATCATCCTCATACTCGGGGTTTCTAGCCATGGGTTCCATTTTTTATATGGGGTTAGGGAGCCCCAAAGGTACACTTTGTGTGTGTGGCTTTCTGCTTTCTTTTCCTTTTGTTTTGTTTGTTTGTTTGTCCTACAGTAGAGCTAGTTATGATGGACAAAAAAAAGAGACAAGTAACTGTTCTCTTGACAAACTGTTCTCTTGCATATACTAATCACAAATGCACAAATATGACTTAATGCAGGCCTGCCCAAAGTCCGGCCCAGGGGCCAAATCCGGCCCGTCAGGCCATTCTGAGTGGCCCGCGGCTGGCTGGCTCACCCCTCCCTCCCCCTCCTTTGCCCCATTTTTTTTAAAAAAATCTTCTGCCAACACTGACACCGCTGGCAAGCTTGAGGGCAGGGCAGGCCGGCCGGCCAGTGAGCAGAAGCTTGTGGGGCTGGGTGGGCAGGCGAGGGGGCAGGCCACCACCAGCAGCACTGCCGGGAAGCTTGTGGGGCTGGCCGCGCATCCGGGGGTGGTGCGCGGGTGGGCCGCCGCCACCGGCATCACTGGGAAATTTGTGAAGTTAGGGGCGCGTGCGCAGGGGTGGGATTGCAAGGGGTCAGTGGGTGGGGCTTGCAGTGGGGTGGCAGGGTTGGGGAGCAACTGGCCCCTGACACATTTTCAGCCACCAAATTTGGCCCTCCTTACAAAAAGTTTGGGCATCCCTGACTTAATGCAAGCAGCAAACATGGTGGACAAGGCAGTGGCTACTGTTTTATTGCAGCCACTGCAAAGAGTTTATTGTGATTATGTGCCACTTGAACCCCTCAGGACTTATGGAAACGCTGTGAATTAATGACCTCTTAGAGGTCCTAGCATTCTGGATTATAACATTAAAAAAGAAAAGACATCAGAGAGGTTGTTTGCCTCTTTGTTACCAGTCAGCCATCATTTTGTGCTTCCTGTCGGGGTGTACTTTGACTCTCAAAGCGAAATGAAGCTTGTTTTGCATAAATAACCAAAACACTCTTTCACAGCACTTGAATGTTCCTCATTGAGGTGTCTGGTTGAGTCAAGACAGCCTACATCAGTGAGAATTAAAAACAAGTAGGGATTAACCTTTGCATCTCCACTCAATAATTTGAGTGCAAAGTTTTGGGGTGGCCAAGACCTCAGACTACAAGGGGGCTTCATCTTTTTGCCATAGGGAAGAGCTCTGCTCCTCACCCTCGTTTAGAAGAACGGGGTGATACATCTGATCCAATTTTTATCCCATAACAGAATTTGCTGCCCTCTTGAATCTAAGTTAGTTTGCTGTTACTCTTCTGCACCGTCTCATAGCCTGGATGCCTTTAGTTTCCCTCTTCCAGATATTTGGTCCTTTGACCAGAGTACTTGGCACTTCTACTTGAAAAGGGATGTGATTGTCAAACTTCTTCTGTTGCTAAATCTTGGACTCTGACCTGGAAGAAGTTGCATGGGGGGAAGCTATTAGAACCTCTTGTTGAACACACTTGTAAAACAGACATTCATTCAGAGACTTTTCTTTTCTGCTTCCTGGGAATTGAGTCGGTCGTGATTAAAGATATATATTCTAATGTGAGGCTTAAATGTCAGTTTTAGTTTCATTAGCTTGCCGAAGTCAATTCCATATGCATGGTGTACCTTTAAATAAAAGCACACAATTAGACTCTGAAGCTGGTGATTATTTCCTTGACTCCCATAGCCTTGGCTGTGCTATTTTTAAACTTCTTCTTTTCCAGGGAAGAATTATGATCCGTCAAAGACCTTGGCTTGCCCGGAGAACTCTAATCCATGCTATTGTCAGAGCCTTTCATTTCAAGTGCTTTCAGGACTTTTCTCAAATTGACAATTGGTTACAGAGCAGGGGAACGATCTGTATTTCCACCCCCAGTTTTCCTTTTAAATAAAGAGGGGACCAGTCTGCAAGATTTTTCATCCTTTAGACATAAAAAAAGAGCAAAGGGATGAGCAGGGGTGTGTGTTAGGGGAACACAGAAGACAGAGAGGAACGAACTCATGAAATAATTCAGTTGCTATTATTGTATTGTTAAAGACAGAACACATGGTGCTGTTCTTCCCAATTTATCTTTGGCCCAAAGTCATCAAGTGAGCGTTCTGATTGAGTAGGAACTTGAACCTCATCTTCCAAACTCCAGTTCAACAACCAGTGGCTCCCGATCTTGGATCTCCAGATGCAGGATTGCAAATCTCAGAATCCCTTGCCATTAGCCATTCCGGGTGGGAGTCCATGAAGCATTGTCTGGTTTCCCCTGCATCACACTGGTTCTCTGGGACCCCACTTTCTTTCCTCTCCTATTTCAGGATGTCTCACCTCAGAGCCTTTATGGGGGCCAGAAAACAATGCTACTGCATGACCAGTTCTAGCCTATTGTTTCTAAGATGGGAAAGTCATTTTTTCCAGTAGTGTGCATATTGCAAAAGTGTGATAAAAACACTCCGAAAAATGCACTAGTTTTCCTTAAAGAGCGTTGTGGCTGTACTGCACCTATAACGGTGCTCACGACCTGTGGTTCAATCCCAGGTAGCTGGGTTATGGTTGACTCAGCCTTCTATCCTTTCAAAGTCAGTAAAATGAGTCCCTAGCTTCGTGGGGAGGGGGGCAATGTTTGCTATAAGCACCATGGGGGAGTATATAAGCAGAACACTTTGCTTTTGCTTGAATCTGGCAAGGGAAAAAGAGAGAAAGAAAATTCCATCACCTTGTGGCCAGGAGATTTTCTGATTATTTCTTGCCTGCCACACAGAGATAAATGAGGCCAGAATTTACATCTTTTTTCCCTGCAGTACATGCTAGCTAGGTTAATCAGACTGTATCTTAGAACAGAGGGTGCAGTATCCAAGTTTTGTTTCTTTGGATTTGGGAGAATCTTTTAACATGCTCCTGAGAAAAGCATTGTTTTTTATAGAATATAAGGACTGATGGATTTTATTTCAGTTCCTCACTGATTTTCATTTATAGCTGGACATGGCAGTGTGGCATTTATGCGTATTAATTTGAAGTGAAGTATGAATAAGATTCATGGTTGTTTGTTTGTGGTGTTTGTGTCTGTTTTTGGAGTTTGGTGGCAGTTTTTCTTGACCTTTTGTAGGCCAGGGGCCAAATACAGGTATGTTGATTGTGGTCTGATCTGAAGCTTGTAGTAATTATTGTATTCTTTGAACTACAACACTTATGTGTCTGCTCAATGGAGGGAGCTTAACAGCATAGCAGTTCCATATGATAATGGAACAGAACTAAGGTTAACAATGGAAGATATGACAAAGAGTGTATACATCAGACATGTCCAAACTTAAGTACTCCTGATGTCTTGGACCACAACTCCAAGAATTCTAAGCTTAGATTGCCAGTGACAAAGGACTGTGGGAGTTGCGGTCCAAAACATCTGGAGGGATGAAGTTTGGACATGCCTGGTATACATCAAAGTTTCAGTCCAGTTGGTACTTTTAGCCAGAGTAGATCCACCAGATCAGTGGTGTTTTTTCTGTCATGGCCTCCTGCTCAGCAGTTCTAAATGGAACAACCAACTTGATCTGGTCTGTCCTTAAACTCCAGGCCTTGTTGCTTCTCTTCCAAGGCTTTTGTTTGTGTGTGTGTGCAAGAGAGAGAGAGAGAGGGCGAGCAGAGAGTTGTGACTGGCAAGATTTCTAGGGGAGAGACAGCTATGAGGCTCCTGTATATGACTATTCATTCCAACTTCCTTTTCTCTCTCCTAAGTGTGAGTGTAACAGCTGCCTTGGGGTACCTCCAGCCCCTTTGCTGTACTTCCAATCTGTGTTCTTCAAATCACAGGGAGACATTAAAATAGCAATGGCAGGTCAGTGAGTTGATTGCTGCCTGATGGAAAACATCTGACCACACTCGTTTTCATGTTTATCTCTGCTGTCTCCCGTTTTAACAGCTCAGGTTCATCAGGAGTACCTTCAAAAAGACCTTCCCTCTGGCAACTAGGGACTTGTCAGAGAGGATGTGACTATGTAGTGCACACAGTCCAATTTTACTGTCTAAGGAAACCTGGAAATCATCTCTCTGCTAGCTATGCCATTAGGTACAGCAAAGCAGCTGCCACCTGCAGGTGTATTTGGCCCATGTGTGAAAGCAGCAAATTGTCAGTACAGTAGGACCCCGGTATCCACTGTGTATTGGTTCTAGGCCTTCCCATAGATAACGAGAATCGTGGATAAGAGAGAACATCAAACCCACCAAAACTGCTGCTTTGTGACAGTAGCTTGCTCTACAACTGCTGTTTTGTGACAGTAGCTTGCTTTACGGCTGCTGTTTGTGACAATAGCTTGCTTTGCGACTGCTGGATTATTATTATTTTCTCTGTCAAACATGGGTAACTGTATCAGTGGTTAATGAATCAGTGGATACGGGGGTCTGGCTGTAATTTAATTATTTCAGTATTTTAGTGATGATGGGAAGGCATTCCATTTGCAGTCATGGGAAACCATGGAGTTGGGCAATATGGAACAGGGCTGGGGTGGGGCAGGACAATTCACTGCATTTCAGGTAACAAATGCCCTGAAATCATGCCAGGAAACTGCTTTACACTTCGACATGACTGCTCATATCAAACAAGGTCATCCTTGTGGTGACCCTTTTGATTATTCAGAAATGAATTATCTTTGAGTTTCTTGATAGGTACATTAGCCTAAATCCAAGTGAATTTTCTATTACTGCTTAAGTGTGTTGATGCAACTTGGAGGAGCAAAACTGTTGATGTAACTTGGAGGAGCAAAATCTCATTAGTAAGTCCCTGATTGAATCTGTATTAACATTCCAGTTGCATGACTCAGCACATGCATGATCAGGGATCAGGGAGTCATGAATTTGCAACTATTTCCCACTCTTTGTTTTGAAAAGGCACCCCTGGAGGAGTAAATATTCACTTAGTTTCTAACCATCTTATTCCAGGCCTGAGTCACTGGATTTAAATGAGCTCCTAGGGGCAATGCTGCAGTGAATCATGGCAAAAAAGTGCACCATTTGTGGTTTTCAAAGACACTACTGTTGTGTTCACAAATGGAGTAATTGTCTACCTGTCGCTACTAGAGATGGGCACGACTCAAAAAAATGGTGTTTTGTTTGCCTTTTGGCCATTCACGGGTCCGTTTCGGTTCGTTTTCGTTTTCGTTGGTTTTTTCTGCAAATTTTTCATTTTCGTTTTCGTACGTAATTAACTGAAAAAACGAAAATGAAAATGAAAAATTGCTGTTTTGTTAGCATTATTTTCAGTTCAATGCATTTGCTGCAACAAAAACGAAAAACACGGCAAAAATGGTCGTTTTCGTTTTCGTTTTCATTTCGTTTTGAAATTTTTTTCGTTTCGTTTTCATTGCGTAACGAAATGAAAAAACGAAAACGAAAATGAAAAATTGCTCGTTTCGTGCCCATCTCTAGTTGCTACAGACCTCAGGTGGAAGGTACAATTTTCTGTACATGATTTTATCTCCTCATTCTTTCCCAGAATCTTTTCCTCATTCTTTTAACAGCTTCTAGGATGCAGGTCGATCCAGTGTGCACAAAACCTGTAGTTGATTCTTTTAAGGAAGAGGAGATGCATCACCGGTATGTTGGGGTTCTATGGTGAGCCCCCCCCCATTTTATTGTCAGATGCATCCATTTTGTCATCTTCAATCTGTAATCTTCCTATAAAGGAATGAATCTTGAGAAGCCATTGCCATTCTCCCTTGCCCATCAGAAGACAGGTCTGGCAAATCCTTACCTTTCTTTGCAGATGCCCCTTTTAGACCTAATTCTAAAGCCCCACAGATATGAAACATCAGGACATTCTGAACTGTGTTGCAGTACATTGCAGGTGCTGAAGAATAGCTCCTGCGGAGAGGAGAGGCGGTTCGTGTGTTCTACAGACGCCAGGGCCACTTGTACTCCATCAGATTCTCATTTCAGTCTGACAGCTCCATTCCTGTTTGTTGGAAGGAGCCGGCACGTACTTCCTCTCTTCTTTTAGGCAGCTTCTTTGGTGAGGAGCCAAGATCACTCTTATTAAATTCTTAACATGGCCTCCCTCTTTTATTTTGCTGTGACTGGAGGGTGCATTACACTTCCATGGCTCAGCCCTGGGTTACTCATCTGCTCCACCTCCCCCATACCACTCCAGCTCCCCCACCTCCATCCTTTCGCCCCCTCCAGCAACAAGACAGTTGAGAAGGAGCGAATTTACAACAAATTAGAGCAATGAGACCTTTCAACCTCTCCCACTTTGTTTCACTCAATAAAACATGATGTATTTTATATACAATTTTCCCAGCTAATCTTACTCTCCTCCAAAATGCATTAATATGATTTATTCAGCTCACTTGATAGAAGGGTGTTTCCCATAAATATTTAAGGTGTTTTTTTCCAAGGCGGCAATATCTTCTAGTTTTGCATCAGTTTTTACAAGCCGCTCAAATTTATCATTATAATTCTGAATCTTCCTTTTCCCAATGTGCCCCACAAGCTAAAATCAACCACAAGGTAGTTTTATAACACTCCTTTAGGAAAAAGGGCAAGGGAAAGGATTCATTTCAAATATGAAGAAATAGTAAAATGTTGCCCTATAACACCACAATGGGGGGGGAGCACCCACAAAAACAGGAATGTTGGGTCCAAATCCCAAGTTAGAACCTGAGTCTTTGTTCCCAGATCCCAAGTATAAGTCTTTGGGACCATGTTCTAGGTCGGATACCAAATTCCAAGTCTAAGTCTTTAGTACCAAGTCCCCAGCCCCAAATCTGAGTCCCTATCAAAAACAAGGTTTTTGTCCCCAGAAAAAAAGTGAAGGTCAGGTGGGTTCTGAGTCATGAATCATTGGGGCAGGTGAAAACCAAGTCAAGTCCAAGTCAAGTCACTAGTGCAAATTAAGTCCTACTTGACAGCAAGTACCATGAATTGAGTCCCCATCTCTGGAAAGAAGTCTACAGGTTTTGGATCTCCTGCCATTTCATTAGTCTGGCTGTCTAAATGAGAAGGTTGTGATATATGGCTACTGTATTGGAATATGTTTAGTGTAGGGCAACAATTCTCTGATTAAATAAGGGTACAAGGGATGAAATTCCCAAATGGTGGTGACTGGAGATCTAACCTCTAACCCATGGCCTCTGCTCCAGTTTGTAGTCATAAGCATAATTGACCTGGCCACTGTAGGGTTCTCCCGTGGGTCAACCAGTTCAGGCACCATTTTCCTCCTGCCTGATTTCTTGACTTTTGGCTTTCCAGTCTGCTAGTTTCTACAGCCCCACACTATTAAATCTCATACTTGCTTCCAAAAATAGTTGTTTTACCTGCAGCTAGAAAGGGAGGGGAGGGGAGTTCAATCAGGTAATGCAAATAAAGTTCCAGAAACAGGAGAGGTTGGAAGATGATCTCATAAACCCCTTGAGCTAGATTAGTAAATGGGCTCGCATGAGCATGCTGCATCATCCATACACAATTCTGGCCTTTATAACTACACATCTCCACATTAATGGAGAGTGCATGAGGAGGTAAGAAAAAGCACAGGAAATCCTAGTCAAAAGAGACCCAGAGGTCAGATCTGCATATTTTTACTGCCCAAAAAGGGAATATACATTAGTATCAGTGTGCTATAATTACAGATGAGACACTATTTGCATTATTGTTTTGAGAATGAAAATGTCTGGATTCCTTGTGGAAGGGCAGTAGGCAGCGATGCCAACATGGCAGGAATGAGGGGTAAACATCTGGGGACCTCCAGACAGCTGGAGCAGCAGGGAAATTTACAGGTAAAGCAGGGCTGGCTTACCATATTTTGCAATGAATGAAGTAATGTGTGTGTCTACTAAAGAGGAGGGCCCCCAAAAGAACCGTAGATACATTGCCTGAGACCAGGAAACTACACCACTGGCCATATGGTTGAACTCATGTGTTGCATTAACAAATCCCTAGCTTCAATCTCCCAGCATAAGGCTGGAAGGGTATGACACCCAGGAAAGCCACTATCAGGGTAGAAGAGGATAGAAAACTTAGTGTGTCCCCATCTATCTCTCTGATAGGTTACATATTCTGTGTATCAGAATATGAGGATCAGCCCTTGACATTTTCAGGCTGGGCCAAGTCTGAAACTCCTATCTGAAACCTCAGAGACGATCACTGTCCATCATGACTGACCAAATAACACAATTTGGCAATCCTCACCTCTTTTTGGATTACAAACCTCATTGGGCCCAGTAAATAGTAAGGAATTATGAAGAGTGAGGAGTCATCCACTCCTGGAGCGAGCCAAATTTGATCTGGTGGGAGTACCAGTTCTTAACCAGATGCAACAATCACCTAACTTGTTGGAAGGAAACTTGTCCATCTTCTAAACTTATTAGGCCATGGGTTTGAAAGGACCAAGAAGGCAGAAGAGGAAACAGGGTCTGAGCAAAATGTCCCTCTGGAGAAGAGAAAGACTTAACTTGGCTAGTTGCCTGTGGGCCCCATCCTAAGAGAGAGGCCTGCAGTGTCTTAAACACACAATATCCTCTTGGGACCTTCCCTTTTGTTGCCGTTACTTTAGTTTGACTGGGAGCTGCAACTGAATTGGCTTTTTCTACAGGGTTTAATTCATCACAATGCACGGTTTGACTTCGTTTTGGATGTCAGACTGCTAATATATATCTTGTTTCACAATTAAGCCCCAGCACAAAACTCCCCTCTCATTTCCATTGCATGTTAATTCATCAGAGGGGAGTGAAAATGAAGGAAGGATGTTTCCTTTCATGGTGTGCTCACCAGCTAACATTTTGGAAACATGCCATTAATTTTCTGGCACCATTTCCCCGGATCTATCCATATGCTTCTGTCCCATCTGAGCTCCAGGTTTACATTTACATTACATTTCCATTTACATTTTACACACACAAAGAAAGAGAGAAAAACATTGCTCCATGATTGCTCCACATGCTCATGACTTTCCCAAAGATGATTTTGGTCACTATTGTGTAGCGTGTCCAATGTTGGGGAGACTTGAAAGGTGATCATAAACTCCATCCCAACACACACACATGCAGCATTTACTATGACAAAAATAGGTAGCTATTTTAGCATTACTCCAAAGTAACTAAAACAGTTACTTTCAATTACATTTCCCATTTTAAAAAGTAATTTTTTTTTCCATTCTGCTGTATGAGGCATGGCACAAGCTGGGATTTGAAGTGTGTGGTATTTACCCTCCACCACTTAATGAGACCATTTTTGTGGCTGGAATGTTACTTACACCACAAAAGATGTAAAGTTCTCCCTCTAAATTACAGTTGGAATGCACTGCAGTTTTCCTTAGTTGTTTGGGAAAGGAACTAATTTCAAATTCTTAGCTGGTCGTGGAAAGCTGGTGTAGTGTATTCGATAAAGGGCTGGAGTGGGACTCAGGAGACTTGGTTCCAAATCCATTCTTGGCCAGAGAAACTTTGTGGAAGATTGTGTTTTGTGCTGTCAAGTTGGAACTTGAGATGTACTCACCCTAATAGGGCTTTCAAGGTAAGATATTTAAGATGTGGCTCCATTCTCACTGTGAGTTTCCATGGCCAAATGGGGATTAGAACCCCATTTTCTACAGACCTAGTCCACCACTCTCTGCACTATACCACATTGAGGATCTTCAAGGATTAGCAATGGGAAGTCCCCTGTTACATTATCTCACATACCTCACAACCCAACTATTGTCTCAATAATTGGAAGCATCTTAATGACACCTAACCATTGCAACTGTGGTTGAATCTTGATAAAATCTCCATATCTGTATAGTTTATATATCTAGGTTTTAATTTATAATATGGTCGATTGCCCCCACTCTACCTATTGTTTCTATTTCTACACGTGAAATCCTCATCTGAAACAAAGGAGATGAAGTAGTTTATCGTGTTTGTTGTGTTTGTTTTAGCTTTATTTTCTTCAATCAGAGAAGGCTAGATACCTTAGGCATTCATGAAAATCCTTTCAAAGAATTGAAGCAAGAAGAAAATTATAGCAGGGTAATCTGGTGCAGGCAATGCTAGAAAAAAATTAATTAAATGTATATTGGAGGCCAAACTTTGTGTGTCAGAAGAGATGATGTGTCAGAAGAGGTGAAACAAAAGGAACAATGTATCTAGTCATCTGTCTGCTTTTCAGATGAAAGATTAGGAAATATTTGGAAGGAGTCCATGGCTGCTACGTATTCCACTACTTTTTAATAGGTTTTTGATGTGTGTGTTTGGGGGGGGGGTCCTCCCATTCTGGAGGCCTTCTAAAGCTCAGCTTGACATGCTGACATGTCACCAAGTGGTTTCTCCCTCTGCCCTTCCTCTGTGCCCTGGTGGCCGATCCCTCTACTCCAGAAGCATCATTGGATTGCTTCTGATGATGATGATGATAAAGAAGGAAAAGAAGAGATGCGCGGACAGAAATATAGACTGATTAGCAAAGCAGAAAGCAATGTCTTCTGCTTATGTACTGCCTCATAGCGCTTGAAGCACTCGCTGAGTGGTTTAAAATTTAATTATGCAAGCTATACTTTGCCTCCCCCCAGCAAACTTACTCCTAATCTCAGATGGATAAAAGGTGGAGTCCACCTCGAGCTGACTAGAGCTGACTACCTGAATCCACTGGGATCAGACTCGGGGCATGAGAAGCTTGGCTGTAGGACTGCAGTTTTAACCATTCCGCCACAAGGCTCACTATAGTTGCCTCTTAGCCTTTTTGAGGGCTCTCTGTCTTGGTGTGTGCACTCTCTCTAAGTCATATCCTTCTTTGCCAAATAATTCTGCAGGCATCATCTTGATCTTTCTGCATCCCTGTTATCATTAGCCTGAACTGCAAGCTTGGAGACATCAAGAGTTAATCTGGTCAGCAGCAGCAAAGAGGAACAGATTTTCCTGAAGAGGTTGTGCTATCTGGTTGCCTGGAGGGAATGAACTCTGCCATTAAGCCAGATGCATGTTTCCTGTCTTGTGCAGCCAGGAGTCATCTTGAGAGAAGAGGCATTTTGACATGGTTGCGAACTGGCACCCAGCAGAAGTAACCAGATAGGAAGTGTGAATACCGAGGACAAACAAAATGCTTGTGACGGGTGGTGAAGGTGGGCATGTCAGTGGGTGGAGGCATGGAGCAGCAAGAGGGAACTTCTCATGGGTGGGTACATATCACTCCCTCATGTATTTTATTTGTTCAACCATTGTACTCCTTGACATGTTGCCAATGATGACAAAATGTACTTCCTTTGGACTGTCTTCCCTGGTAGCCTACAATTGCCAGTAGCCATTATGTCTATGGGGTGCTAGGAGGCGTGATCCAAAGAAAGAGAAAATGAGAGAGAAAGGGAGAGAGAGAGAGAGAGCACTTTTGTATATATTAGGGGGAAAGTGTGTAAGAAGTGTGCACCTTTTTGAAAAATTAAAGCTATTCCCTATTACAGATTCATCCCCTCATCAGTCAGGAATGAAGGGAGGTAGAGAAACAGCTGGATAGGCCATATACCCTGGTATATATAAAGAGAATGAATGATGGTCTACCTATTATGTGTCTTTTATATGAAACTACAGGATCACATAGACTTTGTGTTTATAACTACTGATAACCTTATGGGCTTACATTGACACTATATTTTTGATGTTCGTTTCCATCACTCATAAATTTACATGGAGCTTTACTCCCCTTTAACTGCTTGCATTCTCTTGTAGCTTTAATGTAATGTCATCTATTAATGCTGCAAGATGTCCCTCAATTCCCTGTTCTCAATACTTGAACATGTCTTAATTGTACTGGGCTGTATATTATCCCTCATTCTGTAAGCCACCTTGGGTCCTTTTTCCAAGGAGAAAGGTGAGATAAAATACTCTAAAATAAAATAAAATAAAATAAGGGTACCTGAGTGCTACCAAAGCTTTGGGTTAAGGGAGAAGGACATCAAGTAGGGTTACCCACCTGGCTGGAATGTTTGTTGTGGAAGACCAAGACCACAATATATTTGCTAAGTGTGCCATGTTATTTCAAATGCTCATTGCACTTTACGGTATCATTGAAGAGCCATGCTGCCAGCCCTGTTTACATGCTAAATTGGTAATGACTTGTTAGTAGAACAAGAGCGAACCAAGAAACCATTCTTCAGGCACTTGATAAAAATGAAAACAGGGTGAAGCAGAAGAGACGCAGTCAGAAAAGGTTAAAGATATCAGTGACAGTCAACCAAATGAAGGTGTTGTGCAAAGTCTGATGACAGGTGGAGTGTGCTTCCTTGGAGCAAGCAAGTTTCAATTTATTTCAGTTTTGGGGTGCAGAGAGGCAAGGAATCCAAAAGATATTCTGACCCAAGAAACTCCAATGTTTTCCAAAAGGATGCAGCAATTCAAAGAGGTTATTCAGCCCACTAAATTTATGAAGGTTAGAGCCATCAGTGGCTGCATACTACTTCTGTAATCAGAGACAATAGATGCCCAGTGTAGTGTAGTTGACACAGGGAGACCAAGGTTTGAATCCTTGTTTGGCCATGGAAGCTCAGAAGGTTGAGGGATATGGAACTGCCAAAGCCACATTTTTGAAGGCCCTGTTAGGGTGATTAGCTGGCGATTCTGACTTGATGGGACAAAATAACAATGACAACGAGAACAATACTTTTTTGTAATTTTTTTTTTGCTGGGGAATACAAGATTGAGTCTGCAGTTGCTCTCATACCCAGTTGAGAACAGATTGTTAACAGATTGTTGAACTAGGTGGGTTCTTCATCTGACTAACAGCAGTGCCTGTGTTCTTATGTCCTGAAGGCCAATAGCTTAATCCAAGCATGGCTGATGACTATTTTATAGGACCAAACTAGGTGTAACACCATTAATGCCACTAGAAATGGTTTGAGGCGGTTTGTGGAGTAAATAACAAGCATTGCTCTGGCACTGAAACCAGATGTCCCTTTTATATCAATAAATTTGTTCCTCTGAGTCTCATATCAGGCACAGTTAGTGAAATGAGAGTGGGACCATAGCAAGGCAATAGGGTAAAATCCCCATCTCCCCACAAAGATTGCCCCCTGTGCCTTTCCTGTTCGGCTTAATTCACAGAACTGTAGAGTGCTAATTGTGGCATTGCTTCTAGTTTAGCTGTTGTTATTTTGCAGGAAATAGGCAGAACTCCAGCATGGTGTGTGTTTATTCCCCTGCCTTCCAGTCAGTGGAGAGTTTGCTGACACACGACTTAGTACTTTAATGACAACCACTCCACTTACACCACTGTAACGGGCACCACTTTAAGATCTCCATGAATGTCAAGCTTCATTGGGAAAACATGCCAGTCTTTTCTTTTCTTTTCCTGAGCTCTAATCTTGAGTGCTTTTGTCATGTCATCGGCAGCCCCATCAAGCTCTCTGAATGTGTGTGTGTGTGAGAGTGTGTAATTCTCTTTCCCCAGAGAACACTGGGAGCCAGTAAAAGAGCTCTAGCAAGCAGCAGGAGAGCTCTGTGAAGGTTGCATCCAGATTCTAGTAATAATTGACGGCAAGCAGCAGACCCGGGAGGTCAGTGTCATTGTAGGTTAGGCATTAGAGTTGCAAGCGTAAGTGAACAGTCTCTAGCTTACTGGTACAGAGCAATGGCAGACTAAAATCTTTCAGGACCCCCCCCCAAAAAAGATAGCCCAAAAAGTCTTCTAGAGAAGAAAAGGAAGAGGTTCATACTTAATTCCCATTGTGCTCCGACTGGATGCACCAGGGAGCCAGTGAGAGAGCAAGACCGCTGGAACATACAGCACCAAAAATAACTCCCAGTGGTGTCTGGAGGTGAACTCATGCCTTCTGTGCTGCTGGTGTAGCATCGCCTTCCCCAGGGATCAAACAGAAAGCCTTCGAGGGAGAATTTCCTAGACTGAAAACTTGACATTGTTGCCTCTCCATGAGCTCTTAGTAGACACTGCTGGATGTGGTTTACTGGGCCTTGGATTCTGACATTCCTTGAGGATGGTGGCCTGACCCAGATCTGAGACCAAGCCCATGAGTTCCTAAGCTTGTTCCAGTTATGGAGGCCTCCGCCTTAAGGACTCAGCCAGCTCTGACTTCTCAGGCCTTGTTTCACTAGGGTGCTGGGGTAGCATACTCTTAAGATGTTTGGTCTGGCCAACATGAAGATGGAATCAAAGGCAGATGTCTCCAGTGTTGGCTTATCTGAGTGGATCCAGGTGGACTCCTGAAATTGCTGGAGGAAGGTTCCTTCCAGTGAAAGACAGGGAGTTGAGACATCTAAGACATGAAATATGAGCAATTCATAGGACCATAGAATCATGGAATGATTGAGTTGGAAGGGTCTGGAAAGGACACCAAGTCCAACCTCCTACTCAATGCAGGAATCCAAATCAAAGCAGATCCCATAGATGGTTGCCCCACCTTCTCTTGAATTCCTTTAGCTTTGGAATGTCCACCACCTCCTGGAGTAATTGGGTCCACTGTTGTTATGCTTTAACATGGAGAACATTTTTCCTGGTATTCAGCATATAGAATCATAGAGTTGGAAGAGACCTCAAGGGCCATCCCGTCCAACCCCCTGCCATGCAGGAACCCCCATCACAGTGTTTCTGACAGATGGCCATCCATCCTGTGCTTAAAAACCTCCAAAGAAGGAGACCCCACCACTAGACATGGGCACGACTCGGCGAAATTGTCATTTCCGTTTTCGGTTTCCGTTTTCGTTACATAACGGAAACGGTAACAATAATTACGCCGCTCCAGCTCGAACCCGACCCAAAAAAAGAAAAATTGGGTCAGGTTTTTCGTTGTCGTTAATGGCATTGCGGCGATCGCACGATGCCATTGCCAAGCAGCACAGAAAAAAAGTTTTAAAAAGTAAAAAAAAAACAAAAAAAACCCCGACTCCCAGCCAAAAAAGCAGCCGACAATATGCCTGCCTGAGGACACCTACCTGAGGGGTGGTTTCTGGTGGGTGGGGAATCCCTGGCCGTCCCCCCCTCTCCTGTCCTGGGCTGCTTGCACCAGGCTGGGGGGGGTCATCCTCATCGTCTCCATGCCATGCGGTGGGGGGGGGATCCAAAATGGCGATCGCAATATTTATTTTTAAACCGTGGTCCAAAAACCCACCAAAGAACAACAGAAACATGTGAAAATTAGGTATTTTAAATGCCTGAATTTTTATAGTAGCAGCAGTGGGTTTTTTATAGCAGTAAAAGGTTGCACTGATTTTATTTTATTTTATTTTATTTTTTATTTTTTTAGACCTGCCCATTTGGGCTGGGCATGGGATGGGACCATGCAATTTTTTTGAACCATTCCACCAATGGCATGGCCAGGTTTTGATTGACACTTCTGGATGTGCCAGAGGGCATAAAAAGCCGAGGCACCTTCCAGAAGTCGCAGGCGGGTCTGGATGTGGAGGAGGGTGGAGGGCTGTGTGGCTGGCTGCTGCTGGCTATTCGAATTTGGAGGGAGGCTGGAGGCTTTAGATTTAAGTTAGGCAGGCAGGGAGGGAATTGAATTTAGAAAATAATTTCTTTGATTCACTGCAGCTTTGTCTGCTGAAGGAAATAGCAGTTTATTCTTTATTTCTTCTCTGGCAGTTTGTGAGGATTTTTTTCTGATATTGGATAAAGGGGGAGGTTCGACTGGGAGTGGGAGGTGTGGATTTATTTTAAAAATATACTGTATACTACCATTTATTTTCTATTTTCCCAACTTCAATTTGCTTGCACACACACACATTTGGGGTGCAAGCCAAGAACAGGACCTCTATCTTAAGTGATATCCTAACTGCCCACTCGCCCGCCCGCCCGCGCCGCCGCCCGCCTGCAGCCACCGCCTCCCCGCTCACCCACCCGCGCCTCCCCCCTGCCGCTGTCACTGACTGCCCATGGCCCCCCGCCACCACCGCCCGCCCGCACCTCCCCCCACCGCCTGCCCGCCCCGCCCCGCCCCGGGCACAAAAACACCTAGCGCCGTCCCTGATTGCGGGACGCTCCTATGCTCTTCGCGCTAAATTGCATTGGAAACGACAAACAACAAACGACAAACAAAATGACAAATTTTTGAAAAATTTCACGACAACCGGAAACGACCCGAAACAGACCCGTTCCGACAAACGAAAACTCGAAACGTCATTTTTTCTGGTCGTGCCCATGTCTACCCACCGTTCTTTGGGGCAGCCTATTCCACTGCTGAACAGCTCTAACCATCATGAAGTTATCTGGCTTCCTGTAACTTGAGCCTCTTATTATGTGCCATGCACTCTGGGGTGATTGAGAACAGATCCTTCTCCTCCTCTGTATGAAAGCCTTTCAAATATTTAAAGCATTCTTTCATATCTCCCCTCACATTTATTTTATCACTACTAAGCATGCCAGCAGTGGGAGTCCCCTGGCTGTTGTTATTCTTGGAGTCCACAGCTGTTCCTTTCTGCTAGTTGTCCTGGGCCCGCTCACCTATTTTACTTCCCGCATGTGAGGTGCAAGATGTTTTTCTTCCACTAGTGCTGGGACGGAGGAGGGGAGCAAAGGGAACTGCCAGTCTAGCCAGCATCTGTGCAGGAAGCAGGGAGGGGTGCTGTTTTATGGACAGGGAGGGTGGTTAATTCCTCCTTGATGGAGGGGGTTCTCCCACCTGCTTTGAAGCAGGTGGTGGTTAGACCTCTACTAAAAAAGCCCTCCCTGGATCCCACTATATTAGATAATTACCGGCCAATCTCTAACATCCCATTCTTGGGCAAGGTGATTGAGCGGGTGGTGGCGTCTCAACTCCAGAGGGTTTTGGATGAAGCTGATTATCTAGATCCTTTTCAATCAGGTTTCAGACCAGGCTATGGGACAGAAACCACCTTGGTCGCCTTGGTGGATGACCTACACCGGGGACAAGACAGGGGGAGTGTGTCCCTGTTGGTCCTGCTGGACCTCTCAGCGGCTTTCAATACCATCGACCATGGTGTCCTTCTGGGCCGATTGGCTGAGTTGGAAGTTGGAGGCACTGTCATGCAGTGGTTCCACTCCTACTTGGAGGATCGGTCCAGATGGTGGTGCTGGGGGATGCCTGTTCGGCACCCTGGCCCTTGAAGTGTGGGGTGCCACAGGGGCTCTATTCTGTCCCCCATGCTATTTAATATTTACATGAAACCACTGGGAGAGGTCATCCGGGAATTTGGAGTTGGGTGCCATCAATATGCTGATGACACCCAGTTATATCTCTCCTTTCCCCCAGATTCCAGGGGGGCAGTGGAAGTCCTAGAGCGCTGTCTGGAGTCGGTGAGGATCTGGATGAGGGCTAACAAGCTGAAATTAAATCTGGACAAGACAGAGGTTCTCCTGGTTCAGAAATCTTTGATGCAGGTGCTGGAATATCGTCCTGCTCTGAACTGGGTTGCACTCCCTCTGAAGGAGCAGGTCCGCAGCTTGGGGGTCCTCCTGGATTCAGAGCTGTTCCTGGACTCCCAGGTAGCAACTGTGGCCAGGGGGGCCTTTGCCCAGCTTCGGCTGGTGCGCCAGCTGTGGCCGTACTTGGATTGTGCAGACCTGGCCACGGTAATCCATGCCATGGTGACATCAAGACTAGACTATTGTAACACGCTCTATGTGAGGCTGCCCTTGAAGACATTTCGGAAACTACAACTGGTACAGAATGCGACAGCCCAGGTGGTTACTGGAGCTCGGCGGTACGACTCTGTTGGGCCACTTCTCCAGGGGCTACATTGGCTGCTCATTCGTTTCCAGGCCCAATTCAAGGTGCTGGTTATGACCTTTAAAGCCCTATATAGTTCAGGACCAGATTATCTAAGAGACCGCCTACTTCCATATAATCTGGTCCGCCCCCTTCGGTCATCGGAGAAGGCCCTTCTACGAGTACTGCCACCCAAGGAAGTACGTGGGGCAGCGACAAGAAATAGGGCCTTCTCAGTAGTGGCACTGGCACTATGGAATTCCCTCCCCTTTGATTTAAGAACTGCCTCCTCCCTTGAAATATTCAAGCGAGGCCTTAATACTTACTTATTTAAGCAAGCCTTCTGAGCCTCCAGCCTTTACAAATTTTTATAACATCTTAGTTATTGGCTGGGGAGCTTTTTAAACTTTGCTGCAGCTACTCTTTTTTAATCTTGTTTTTTATTGTATTATATTATATAATATTTTTATAGCATTTTATTGGTTTTGTGTTGTTAACTTAATTAAGAGTCACCAAATGCCTCCTGGAACAGCAAGGTCTTCAGTGCTTTCCTGAAGGCTGGCAGGGACTGTGCAAGGCGCAACTCGCTTGGTAGGTGGTTCCAGAGTGTTGGGCCAGCCACAGAGAAGGCTCGGGTATGGGTAGATGATTTTCAAGCGCCCCTGGGCGTGGCCACCCGCAGCGAGAGCGCCCACGACACTCTAGTTGGTCGGGCCGAAGATGACCGCTGGGAGATCCACTCTGCCAGGTAATCAGGTCCCAGACCATGGAGGGTTTTATAAACTAAAACCAGGACCTTGAATCTAATTCGGGACGCAACGGTTAGCCAATGCAGGCGAGCCAGAACTGGGATGATGTGATCATGTCGACGCACACCCGCCACCAGTCTGGCTGCCACATTTTGCACCCGCTGCAGTCGCCGAATGAGAGTCAAGGGCAACCCCATGTAGAGAGCGTTGCAATAATCTATCCTCGAGATCACCAGAGCTTGCACAACAGTTCTCAAGAAGTCCCCGTACAGATATGGACGAATCTGGGCAATCTGACGAAGGTGGAAAAAAGCGGTCCTGGACACTGCAGCCACCTGGGCCTCCATAGAAAGAGACGGGCCCAGGACCATGCCCAGATTCCTGACCCTGTCAGCCAGCTGGAGGGAAACGCCCTCCAGACTGGGGAGAGGACCTCCATATCCCAAAGGGGAAGTCCCAAAGAACATAACCTCGGACTTCTCGGAGTTGAGTTTGAGTCTGGTAGTTCTGGTCCATGCCATGACTGTGTCCAGGCACTGGTCAAGGGTCTGGACAGCCTCAACTGCAGAGGTGGAAAAGGAGAGATAGAGCTGCGTGTCATCAGCATACTGATGGCAGCAGACTCCAAATCTCCTTATGACCTCTGCCAGCTGCCTCATATAGATGTTAAACATGCAGAGCTTTTCATGTGGTAACGAATGTCATAATTCAGAACGGTTCACCTGGACTTGCTTCCCTTTTTAATTTTTTCTTTCAAAAATGCATTTTGCTGACAGTCTTGTAGGTAGTGAAAGGATTCAGATTAGCTGTTTTTGGCAAGCACTGTTGCATATTAAGTAGCCCTTTTAAAAGACATAAATGCAATTAATTGCATCAATTATAATAATGTAACTAGGTCCTTGTTAGTTTTCTCATTATATAACACAATTTATCTAATGTCAGCTATTTTTCTCTGATTGAAAAAGAGGAGAGAGGAGGAAAGCACGGAGGAAGGTGCAAGTCAGTATATATTATGGTTGCACTGTGAGGAAATGGAAGGTTTTTATCAATAGGATGTTTCAGAGAAATCCTGTTAACTCTTGTTGCTGCAACAGAGCACTGGCTGGCATGTTGATACGGGCAAAGGAATCCTCTTGGCTGTCATTGTCCCATTCCTAGCAGAGATGGGAAATGAAATAAATTGAGCTCTGCAGAATGCAGATGTCTCCAGGCTTCAAGAGGGACAGGACATGTACAAAGCATCTTATTCCCACTGAAGTGGCATGGAACATTTCCTGGATGGGTTCCGTACGGTTCACACAAAAGGTGTTGCCACCTGACCAACCTTGAAAAACCAAGGATTTGTTCAAAAAGAGATCAAGGTTGTGGATTTTCTGCATCGCAATGGAAGCAGGTTTCATGCTTGAAAGTTCGGAATGGGTGTCCGCCATTTTAATTTCCAATGAATCTTCTGTTGGGCATTCTGGATAGGCAGCACGTTGCAGATTTGAAGGGGAATTCTGGCCAACATGTACCATTGGCTAAATTGGATCCTGTCATTTGACCCTCTGGGCAAATCTGATGCTGATAATTCCCAACCTAGGTTATATGGCACAGGATATTGGCTGTGGATGCGTTTGCTAGCAGAAACCATAGGAAATCATGTGCATTTGTTGGATCCCGGGTTTATTTGTTAATCATTCTTTCCCACACACACATGCACACCCAATCCATACACAGGCTCTTGCTATTCCTCAGCAGGGGATGTGAAGACATCTTAAGTTATTAGAAAACATGGTGTTGGCTAGAATGTATATTCAGTCACTTTCTCCACCTCCATTAGCAATGTGGAGGTGCTGGGCAAACACTGTCAAAACCCATCAGGAGTGCTTTTTCAAAGGCTCCACACCCAAAGTGTCCCTCTTTTTTCAATTTCCCAGCTCCAGACCTTCCTACCACTTCTGCCACACACCTCACCTCTCCCTGAAAACACAGGATTTTGATTTGGTTGGTCTTGCTTTGGTATTCTTGTCCTATGCCTCTCTGCCTTGTAAATCTGTCACAATGACAAAAGCCCTTGGCAGATGCTACAGAATGGGGGGGGGGGGGTGGAGAGAAAGAGAGAGACTCAGCAGAGCTAGCTACCTCCCTGGAGGACAGCATGATCCATCTCTCTTCCCCTGGCTCGATCTGTTAATCCCCACCTTCTCAGCCTCTGGAGCCTTCTTGTTGGCAACTAGCATTTATCAGGGGAGACCATGTTACGTAGCTCTTAGTTCTAGAGACCCCCGAATCTCTTAAACTTCCAAAGAAGCAAGTGGTGTCAAACAGTCTCTATAGCACAGGGAGAGAACAGGAGGGGGACATGTGAGGCTTGAGGAGTTGATGAATTCTACTATGCAATGATTTGAGTCACATCACGTCTGATAGGAAAGTGCAGAACAGAATGCTGGATGGGATTCCATGGTGCTTTGAATGTTGCGATGGAGCTCTCAGCAGTTGCAATGTATGAAAATAACACATTCTGCAGTGAATGCAAATAGCCTTGCAGATTGACCCAGAAATGGGCCTAAATGGGCTTCAGGGCGAAAAGATGCAAAAAGTGAGAGTGACTAGGAATAGTTAGCTCCAGAGATGGGCACAAAATGAAAAAATGACACACTGTTTCATCGTTTTGTCATGTTTCATAGTGTTACAACAGGAAACAAAATGAAAGACCGCATGTCATCACGAACCGAAACAAAATGATGTTTTTGGTTTGGAGGGAATCGAACCGGGGAGATACCAGTGGATCTCACAGGCAAGGGGCTGCAGCGAGATTTGGTAGCTGCTACCCGGCTCTCTCCCCACCGCCAGCCAGCTGAGTTTGACAGGACAAGTGTGAATGGAGCGCTGCTTCCTCCATTCTCTCTTCTGACCCCTGCCTCTCCCGACAGTCCCACCAGTCCCCAAAACTCAGCTGGGAGGCAGGGTCTCAACTGGCAAGGGAGGATGGAGCAGCTAGGGGGAAATTCAAACAGGGTGCTCCATTTGAATTCCCTACTGGTTGCTCCATTGTCTCTTGCAACCCCCACCTCCCAGCTGGATGTTTTGAACTGGTAGGGCTGTGGGGAGAGGGGAGGCTGGAAGCTGGATCTGGCATAACTCAACTCCTCACTTATTTCACACCTTCTCCACTCAACATTCCTACCTTTTAAAATTCCACCTCTCATAGATCTAGCAGCTCTTTCTGTCACCAGATCCTATTACCAGCAAATTTCTGCAAGCAATTTACCCTCAGTTTGCTGTGACAGAGTTCATGCTTTGCAAGGGCAAGGCTTGTAGTTGCTGATCATTTCCAAGTTAGGTTGAGAGGAATCTCCTCCGAGCTAAGTGGACTGTCGTCGGTCTTTTTAGTATAAAATAGTTTCCTGTGTATTTCGGGTAATTGTGGTGGATCACATTCCTATTCCCTCAAGTAGATTGAACAGAGCAACCTGCATTGTGTTCGGTGGCAATGTAACTGAGCTCTAAATGTTGTTTTCTTGCAGATGTGCCACCAATATTCCCACACAAACTGCCTGGGGGTGAAAAATGGAAATGCTGCACATAACCCACAATCACCCTTTCAATTAGACTACAGCATATTTTAGAAGCTAACATTTCATTGCTATTTGGGGTGCAGCAGCTCTAGGCTTTCAGAAAGATTTCTAAATGCCATGTTTGTTTGCCATTCCATTATAAGTCTCCCTTCCAATTCTCTTCCTTTGTCTCATGCTAGAGACTGATTTAGCAGCAGCCCCGAAGACAGAAAAAGGCCCAGCTGGCATTCTGTTACAGCACACTTAGGAGGGCCCAGAGCACGACGCAGAGAGACCTGAAGGGCAAATTGGATATTTCAAGGGCAGATATAAAACATCTTGTTGAATGTCATGGACAAAGGGGAGCTCAGAAGAGAGTCAATGAGTCAGACGACTCACCGAGTGAATGCAGGAAATTGGCAACAGTGGTGCATTTCTCAGCACTTAATTGCTGTGAGTGTGTTTTGCTACACTCAAGCCCCTCACTCATCATGGAGTAATACAGTGGAATGTTGCTGCATCAGCCCAACAGTCATGTCTAAGGAAGGGGAGACAGTAAGACTAGATGTTTTTCTGTGAGACTTCTCCTCAACAAGGGTGGATGAGAGGCAAGCAATGGTAGAAAAAAAAGGAGACCAGCTTCAAGAGGACCCTTGTGGATGTGGCTGAGGGGGTAGGCAAGTTCTCTGCTCATAGGATGTACTAGCTGGCAATCTCTTAAACACTGCTTTACATAATCAGCTGCACCTAGAGGTGAACGTTTTTCAGCTCATATTTGATCTGAACTTTGGCCAAACTGGTAAATCCAAGGGTCCTTTGCCTGTTTTAACACCACTATCCTCAACTGATGCCCCAGTTTCCTTAAGCAGTTTTTGAGTTGCAAACTGATGCTTGTTGAATACAGGGTGTGGACATTTTGTTGGGGTGGAGGTTCAATTTGCATACACCCTAACCACCATGGTCAGGAGATAGTGACTTATCCCCGGGTGGAGTGGGAAGCTGGTCCTGATGTTGATGTAGATCAATGGTGGGGAACCTTTGGCCCTCCAGATGTTTTGGACTGCAATTTCCAGAATTCTGAACGTATTCTGCCAATGATAAAGGACTGTGAGAGTTGTGGACTGAACATCTGGAGGGCCAAAGTTTCCCTAAGCCTGGGGTAGATGTATCAGTTTCCCAACACATCCCTCCATAACTTCAGGCTTAGGGCCCCAAAAGGGCTATAAGAGCACACTGTGGAGGTGGCGTGTGGAAAGGTGGTAATTTGATGAGTGCAGTGAGGCCTATTCAAAAGTATTGATGGGACAAATCAAAATCAACAGAAAGCTTTAACTAGACAGAAGGCGGGGATACCAAATGGTCTGCTTTGGAGGCTGATCCATGCTACAGCCAGAGGGATATATTACTCTCCCCGCATCCCCTGCCTGTGCCACTGGAGTTCATTCCAACGGGCCCCTGGAGAATAAGCTGGGAAATTCATGGCTCACCTCCTAGTAGGACTGCCTGATGGATTTAATGTTTGCAAACCACAGTATATTCTTTCAAACCCCCAAGGACCCTGGTTCTTTTACTGGCAAAGGACTAGCTTTAATATTTGCCAAGAATTAAGTGAGGTTTTACGATCCATCCTTGGAGCATTAAGAACTCAACTATCAATTCCTGTTAATTGTTTTTAATTATAATGAGACATAGCCTTAAGCAAAGGATAGAGGAAGAAAAGCCAACCTGGAACAAAATCAGGTGGCACACAAGCTCAAGACTTCTTACTTCCTCCCTCACGTTTGTCCACTCCCATCCATGGTTTTCTGACTTGATGACTGTACAATCCATCTGATTATTTGCAATTGTTACTTTGGATTGCTGTTGTGGCCATTTGAAAGGAATGGCCAGACAAGACCACCCCCGCCTTCTAATTTCAAAAATGAAGACCTGTGACTGTAATTTCCTGATCTTTCACTGACCCGGCTCACCAAAGAGATGGATTTTAGCCAGGGGGCTGTATGTTGACTTCTTTTATGTATGCGCAGTACACAGCAGCATTAAACAAAGAAGAAGAAAATTGCAAGAGATAAAGCCATCAGAAAAATTATGCCAGCGCAGAATCTCTGCAGACCTTGAAGGCTTGCAATTAACACTTGCTTTTGAAGTTGAGGCCAGCTTGTTAATGCTTAACATAGCTTTATTGGTGTCATTCTTTGCAAATTTGGGATAATTAAGACCAAGGAGATGGTATGATTATGCAAGGGGTTTAGTGAAAGGGTGTTTTCTCTCTCCCCCCCCCCGCCCCTTTTTGCAGAGTCAAAATATGCCAGTTTAGATCTGGAGAGACTTGTCTCCTAAAATGAATGCCGTCCTTGATAAGACTGCTAGGTGCCAGCACTACCCACATTTTCAATCTCTTTCAGTACCTGGAATTCATCAGACTCCAACAGTAGGTGCAACATTGTTGGCTCAGAACATAAGCATCAAGGTGTGTTTTTTTTTAATTAACCCCCCCCCCCGAGGGATATGAAAAGATGATTCCCTACACAAACTTAAAATTCTGGATGTAGTGGAATTTCGTGGACTAAGCAGAGAGGAGGCAGGGCTGTCTTGGCAGAGTGAGGAGTAATAGATAATACGAAGGGGGTGGAACCTGCATGAGACTATAGGATTGTAGCCTAAATGGCTTTTTTAAAATGGGGTTAATTAACTTGAGCCTCCATCAGTTGGTATTTGGTATGTTGCTGCTGCTGCTGTAGTTTTAATGTGCCACCATCAAGTTAAACAAACACAATAGGGCTTTCAAGGCAAGTGAGATACTTGAGGAATGACTTTACCAGTCATACACACACACACACACACACACACACACACACACACACACACACACA
>JAHTLZ010000008.1:18432925-18457789 GCA_023846285.1 Phrynocephalus versicolor | reverse complement strand
GCAAAAAAAAAAAAAAAAAAACAGAAGCGAGGAGAGCCCAGCACTCAACAGATTACATGCGGATCTGGGGATTTTCACCCTCCAAGAGCAGGTACATGAAAAGTGCGCTGGGACACGCTTAGGTGGGCATGGTCGCACTTAATTTCCTGCAAACTCCAGAGCTGGTGGGGAAACAATTGTCAGCTCTGGAGCTGGCAGCCATTTGCAGCGGAGTTTAGGGGTCGTGTACAATAGAGGTTTGTGGGACTAGTTGAGCATGCTCTCCTCTAGGATTGTAAATGCTTAGATCAGGTAGGTAGGGACATTTAGATAGCACCCTACAAGGAAAACATAAAAATAGGCCTGGTCATGATCACCCCAAAGACCTATATAGCTCAGGATTCTTTTTAGGTGCTGGCTAAACTGATGCTGACAGGATATGGACATCTGCATCCTCCATCATATATTTCCCAGCAGCTGTGGAGGGATTGATCACGCTCTCTGTCTTCCCCAGACAAAGTTGTCATTTACCTTTTCTGTAAGAAAATCCGATGGGTGTACAGAGCAGTGGAATCAATGGTGTTATCATGCAGCATAGGAAGAATTTAGTGCACATTTATCAAAAGCTCCCTCGCACCCCATTTCAGGGTCTGAGGCTCCCTGAGGCTTCCTTTGCTGTGAGGAAGCCTTTGGCCACCTCAAGACAGAAGATGGAGAAGCCCCTTAACCATCAGAAATCAACACTGGATTATTGCTGATGGCTTTGGGGCCATCATCTGCTTCCAGTGGCATGGATTTACAATGTTTTCCCATGAGTTCAGAGTGATGAGGCAGTAGTTTAGATCCAGGAAAGAGTACAGGTTGACTCAGCCTTCCATCCTTCTGAGGTCGGTAAAATGAATACCCAGCTTGCTGTATTGAGGCAATGTGTAGCCTGCATACTATAATTAAAACACAGTAAACTGCCCAGAAACTACTTAAGTGGTATTGGGCAGTATATAAGCAGAACACTTTTACAGCAGGAAAAGGTTGACCCTTCCCGTTACTCTCAGTCTGCATGCTTTCTGAACGCTATTTTTGACTGCAAAGTCTGAGAGATTCTGTGTTGGATGGAAGGTGAGAGAAAGATACCAGGAAGATACTGTGGGGGCCCTGTTTCACCCAGGCACACAAATGGATGGACCCATTTTCTAATCATCAGCACGCATACTCATCCTCCTAACACACATTTATCTGCTCAGGATCCAAATTAATCCACTTAAGCCGTCTCTCTGAATTGAAAGTGGCATTGCTTCTGATTTTCTTTGGTGAAACTTAAAAGGTATTCTCTTTACTCATCCCCTGCCTCTTAGCAACGGCAACAAAAGCTGCATTAAGCTGTATAAAATGATATTACAACATATACTATAACAACATTATCATTAGTTGGGAGCATACGGGGAAAGTATGTGAAGCGGCATTCTGCCCAGTGAGAATGAAGGATCTTAGATTTTATTGCTGTTGTTTTTATTAAGGCTGGTAATCTCTCAGTCTGTTACTGGTGGAGATAAACAGAGATTTTTTAAAAAGAAGAAATCACGCCTTTCTCCTCACCATGAGATTTCTCTGTCTGACAAATGTCACAAGAAATCCCACAGGATTTCTAGGAAGATTTGCGGCATGTTTTTTTTAATATTTTATCTTCGTATTCTGGAGAGAATGCTACACTGTGCAGGATTATTACAATTTCTGTGCAGGATGGCATTTTTCCTGTGCCACATGCAGGTAGAAGAAGCTGAAGAAACAGCAAGCTGTGTAGAATTCTGCCAATTCCTACACAGAATCCAACAGAAAAGGTACCAATATGCAGGATTCAGAAGAAAGAAATGGGGGTAGGGGATTACAGGAAAATACAACTGAACAAATACCTGAGACTTCTCATCATGAGGAATCCTAACTATTCAACATATTTTTGCACATCTCCAAACTGAAACACTGTTATTGTGAATTTATAGTTATCAAGAGATGGCAATTAAAATAAATGTTTTGGCAGAGGTAGGAAATGTGGTGGCAAGTTTTAGCCACTTTAGAGGTAAACTGAAACTGGGCTCTTAGAGGTATACCTAGGTGAGGCTTTACCAGAGGAAGAATGTATTTTATTTTATTTTATTTTCGAGTATTTTTACCCCACCTTTCTCCTTGGAAAAAGGACCCAAGGTCGCTCACGCTGTCCCTAAACTAGCGCATGGGGTGCTGCTCAGCATTCTGCCGGGAGTGTTGAGGCCACAAAGGGGTAGGTGGGAGAGACTGTGTGGTACCACAGGTCAGCCATTTGGCGGCATTCCGATGTCCCCTCCCATTCTTGTAGAAAAGTCTACAGGATGGGCAGTTGTGTCTGATAGGTAGAGCTTCATCCTCTGGGAACAGTTTTTCTGAGACATGATAGAAGTCTGAAGATGAGGGTTTGACAGATCTCTGTGTTGCTATTCATCCAACACCCCTCTTCTACATCTCAGTATCTGCCACCCAAAACAACTCTTTCACTTTTGTTGACTCTGTTGAATGAACTAACACTGGCCAACACTTCCTTGAGGGTACACCCTGCTGAGCCAATTTGGGCAGTGGCCCAAACTCTGCCTTGTAAGGAGTATGTAGGATTCACACTGGGGAGCCCTAGATAAACCAGGAAGGCACACCAAATTATCCTAAGCATGTGCAGCTGCTAAACTGATAGAAATTGGAGGACAATTTTTGCATCCTTACCGACTGTATTATGTGCTTGTGAATTATGATTTATAATTTAGGACTATCTTTTATTCACATTTCCCTCCAAGCATTGGGGGCACGCATTACCTGTCTTTTTAAAATGTAGGCCTTTTAATTTAATTTTATTTTTGCTTAATTTAATTCTTGACATTTTTAGCAGTTGCAGAAGGCAGTAAAAATAGCCAGAGCAGCCACCCTTCTGGATTATGGCTAGAAATAGATTGTAATAGATGGAGACTGTCAAGCTGCTGGTGTCCCATTAGGATGATATTTCCTTGTTCCCGCTCAGTTAAACACTGTACCAGAATGGAATTGGGTTGTGTGTTTTGTGCTTAAGGTGACAGTGACATCTGCAATGACAAACTATAATGGTTTTTTTTCCAAGAGTTCTCTCTTTTTCTTTCTAATTCCTTCTTTCCTTTTCTCTCTCTATCAAAATGATGGCCTCTCAGACTTATTCCCTTGACACCAGAGCAAATGCTGTCAAGGACCTGAGAGTCAGGGATCAACATAAGGAAGTGGGGGAAGGGAACCAGTAAGTGGCTCAAATCCAGCTGCTTAATGTTACAAATTGTGCTTGAGTAGGGCAATTGAGTAAGTTGGGACCCACTGAAGCCCCAAAAGATTCAGTGGACTTACTTTGGTGCAATTTATTGTGCTCGGCCACAGGATTTTGGTCAATCTTTGCTTGCTTGTTAATTTCCAGGCTTCCCAAATCAGAAGCGAATTTGGTCCTAATAGAATGGTTTCGAGGCTGATGTCGCTTGGTGGATGACTAGGAGACAAAGGAATGTAGTGTGGTATGTTGACGCAGTTGGGTAGATGAACAGAGAGGCATTTCTGTTGGCCAGATGCTAACATAAGATCAGAAACCAGCATCCAAGATGCCATCTGAATTACCAAGGAGAGGTCCTAAGCAACAGACGCCTTCGAATAAAATGGAAGCTTTGCATTGGCCATAGTTTTTCCTCATGTACTACCTCATTAATATTAAGGGCTGCTGTTAAATCACATCCTTATTGGGTGAGAAAAGTCCAGTGAATTTTAGAAATTCTGATTTCACTGGCACAGTGAATCCCCCTGGATTAAAAACAATCTTGTAATCTCATGTGAAACGGGGACAGAAAGGATATGTTGGAGAGATTTGGAGCAATGGAACACCTGAAAGATTTTCCCAATCCTTCTTTTAGAATTGCAAACAATAAAATTAGCACCTGAAAGTGAGCCTGAACAGAAATGTTTCTCCAGAAAAGATAATGCAGGGCTGCCATGACCTGTCCTGCTAGTTCCCGACAAAGTCTGACTGCCACATTCTGGGTTCAGGCTGCCTACGTGGGCAGCCCCACCCAGCTTGGATTGCAGTAGCCAAATCTGGGGATTATTGATTTCTTTTTAAGTTTTACAAATTCACCCACCTTTCAATTTAATATTCATTACATTTGAGTTTGCTCATTGTCATTCATGCCAAAAGATGGCCCAAACCGTGCTTAAGAACTTCAACAAGATGTGGGATCTGGGAAATAAAGAGATCTGAATGGTAACTCTGTATTGATCACACCTTGTTTCAAATCACTGGATGACCTCGCCCTGCAGTCTTGCATAGAGATGAAAAAGAAAATGTGTACCAATGTGGCTCCTTTTGCATCCTCCTGACGACTCTGTGGTGGTGTGCATAGAAATGAATAACCCACCTAGCGTAGACAGTTCAAAAGAAGATGGGGATGCCTTGACTAGCAATTTGTTCTGACATTAACCGCTCTTCGCTTTGGAATATCAGATGCTAAGAAAATCCACCTGTGGTAGTAAAATGAGCTATGCCATTTTAGCCCTTTCATACATCCTCCACTTTCTTTGTTGTTTGTAGTTGAACTATAACCATCCATCATCAACTTGACATCTTGTGTGTTAGAATAAACTCTACTTCTACAGACAGACATGATACAATTCTTACTTCTTTATCCAGCCTGAGTTGGTATTAAGGAAATTGTTAAATACATAATGATATGTGATTTATGACTTTACTGTGCAGGGCTGGCATAGTGGGACATTTTAGAACTGCAGAGCCTCTTTTTCATATTTACAATTCATTAATTACATTTTAAATGTTCCCTTGCTTCCAATGAGATCAGAGCAAGATACATGGTTCTCCACACTTCCCCTTTTATCTTCACCATCACATTACAAGGTCAGTTTGTTGGACAGAAACTGTTAAGTTGTCACCTCTAGAGTTTTATGGATGAATAGAGAATTGAATTCTGGTCTCATCCCAGTCTTGACACTAACTGCTGCACTGCATTGCCTCTCATCCCCTCTTTATCCCTT
Organism: Phrynocephalus versicolor; assembly: GCA_023846285.1. Classification (NCBI taxonomy): domain Eukaryota; kingdom Metazoa; phylum Chordata; class Lepidosauria; order Squamata; family Agamidae; genus Phrynocephalus; species Phrynocephalus versicolor. The sequence continues at coordinate 18,452,743 of JAHTLZ010000008.1, read as the reverse complement.
GGCTGTTTATTTGCTGGGTTGTAACAAATTTACTGGCCACCAATAATGTCCGTTTCTCTTTCTTTCACATAATGTCTGGAAGATTCCGCTCCAGCCAGGGTGAGGTTCTATGTTCTAACACTCTTGTCCACCTCATTGTCAGGGATGGAGCATGGAAACATGCCGAGAAATATCAGACAGTATACAATTCCTGATGTTATTACTTCAGCGTCATTTTGAACCCTGGCTCCATTTTTATAAGTGCACAGAAGCAGTCTCGTTTGTGTTCAGAAGCTAAGGAGAACTGGGAGACCATCAGGAAATGTGAGCAGCACTAAAAACTGCTTCTACCAGCCAGATTGCTTTTGGCTGCTGTTATCTCTCAGGAGAACTTATTCCTAAAAGATCACAAGATGGATCAGACAGAGCACAGTGGCTCTCATCACAGGCTGATCAGCTTCCCATTGCTGGCCATTGTACCGAATGCTAGCCAGGTCAGCTATTCTTTTCTCATGGTCCTATTAGCGAGACAGGTCACACAGAGGGACCCCTAGTTGATAGTCTAGAACTGCCAGACACCCAGTAGCTTCATTCCTGCATTCCACGCCTAACATCTCATCAGGGGAGAGGGAACCCCATCCATAGTCAAAATTGGAGACCCAACCTGCCATATTGCATGTCATATTGTACTAGCACAGGGGATGCAGAGCTTTGAACCACTCTAGCAGCAATGAAATGATCTAAGACATCAGGCTAAGTGGAATCATTTCCCCCACCTTTCCATCCAGACTTGATCATTGTGTTCCTCCCTCTGTAAGAAATAACTGCACTCAGGAGAGTCACACACACTTGGTTTTACTCAGCATTAACAGAAGCATCACCAGCAGGCAAGGGGCAATTCGAAAACGGCTTTGTGTCCTCCTTAGCAGCCACCCAGGCAGTCCAAGTCTATCGTGCAGTTTCTTTGGCTGGATCACCTTGTTCTTGCCCTCTTCCTCGTCTTGCCGCAGCTCTGCGACCTCTTCCCCTTGTACGCCTGCCGCAGCTGGGAGGCCGTCCTCTTGTACCTTTCTTTATCGGCAGAAGGCTGCTGGTGCCACATGCAGCCCAGCTTTTTGGCCATCTGGATCACATCCCACCTTGGGTTTTCACACTTGACGTCACACCTTTTGTCTTTCATGAAGAGGAAGAAAGCAGGTAAAGGTCGCCGTCCCCTGGATTGTTTCCGTCTGCTCCCACATCGGGTTCGTTGCCTCCTGCTTTTAGGTCTCCTCAGGGAAAAGGACCTCTTCCCGGACTTAGGACAGCGGCATCTGTTCCCCTTGGCCATTTCTTCATAATTCAGTTTTATTTCTTCTCGAGAGATTCACCTTGATGGAGCCACAAACCTCTCGGAACAACTCAAGGCAGTTGGGCTGTCTAAACTGCTCTTTGAAGATGTTTAACGTGGCCTGCAAAGATGCGCCATGTGCCCCTTGATTTTGACATGTTCTTCTTCCTGGGATGGGATGGTGATTAATACATGATGGTGGTCTTTGTGGAGGGTTTTTTCCCGGTGGCATCCACCTCTCCTGCTGGTTGAGCTCTGCTCAATGGGAAAGCTGATCAACTTTCCCATTGAGCGGTTGTGCCATTGTTTCATCAGAGAAAATGATTGTGTCTTTGAATTCAAAAGGAACCAATGAGGGAAAGAGCTGGCTTTTCATCATTTGCATACTTCAAACCCATTGGCCAATGGAGAGTCACTCTGGAAAGCAAGAATGCATCAGCAAGTTAGACCAACTGATGGTTTGGTTTTTTTATTGTCACAGTGGCCTCCATCCAGTCTTCCCTGCTTGGCTTGTGGGGGAAGATGTCATCATCTCTTTTCCAGCCTTTCATTCTCTGGAGAGATGATGACATGTGGTCAGTTTCCCTAAAGCTGGAGAATCAGCCTGTGAAGTTGATCTCCCTGCATAGTGAGCTGTTTGGTCTGCATTGTCTGTGCTATGATCTTATACTTGTTGTGACAACTACAGGGGTGGATCAGACTGTGAAGCAGAGGGCATTTTTCTGTTGAGCAAATCTCATCCATTCCAGTTCACTGCACATAGTCTGAATTCACAAAGCTGTTTTTGGGTTGTTACTGTTGTTGTACATCTATCATCTTGAATGTGGCAAACCTCTGACATTTGCTAAGTGTACCAGCAGCTCCCTGTTGTTCCTCAATTACGTCGCCCCCCCCCACCACTTTTTGGCTACAACTTTGTTGAGCACTCATCAACTGAGTTGTACAAGGAGAAGAAGTGGTAATTGTTCTGGTTTTCCAAGAACATATTCTGAGACTGTTTATATTTTGAATGCTCAAGTGCTCCATTCATTGGAAGCTGGTGAAATCCACGGTGCAGGGCATAGGGACAATCTGTCTTTGGGTTTTAGTCCAAACTTTAAAGGAGCAATCAAAAATGCTGAAATGACTTTGGAAATATGCTTTTGAGTAGTTTCTGCCAATTTTGGAGTAAAAGCTGAAGTAAGGTTGCTGCCCCTACCAAAGTGTCATCAATAGCCTCCACTGGATCTCTTCCCTTTGTTCTGTGCTTATGCAACCATGGTGCTGACAATGTTAGTGAAATTGATTTTTAAAAATATTAATTTATCCTCTCTTGAGGTATCAGTGGAGAAAGCTAGAAGTCCATCCCTGTATTGTTGATGATGGGGCAATAAAGCACAAGCCCTCCCTGTGAGTCCTCCTGAAATGGCACCCATAATGTAAGCATGGTTTAGATGCAGCCCTAAAAATAATTATATGTGACAGCTGTTCTTGGTTCCTGTCAAGCTAACTACCGTAATTTAAATCTGAAGCACTCGGACTATGGATCTAATTGACTTGCATGGGCTTTTCATTAATTTGAAAGGTTCTCAGGGCTTAGAAGCCTTCATTAATTACATTTTAGTAAATGAAAATGTAATAAGGTTTTGCAAGTTCACCAGGGAACACTGTCCCACCTACACCCACCCTTCAGGTATTTCTGTTTAAAGGTTAAGGCGATTTGGATAACAAATGGAAATACAGATACTCCCACTGCTCCAAACACATTTGCTTTGAGGGGTTTTGCCTTTGCTAGTTTTGAGTGGAACAGCAACCTGAGAAGAAAAATATCACAAGTCTCGTTGATCTCATGCGATGGTCGGTGCCACTATCCTGTGAAAGGGAAGACTTCTGTTACCTTTCACTTGGCTTGTTTTGCTAGTCTTGGTTTGTCCTCAGAGTGAAGAAACAATCACATGTCCTTCCAGTTTGGCTTTCAAGAGTCTAAAACAGCCCTTGTCAGGATTTGAGGGCATTGTGGCTCAGCGGGCTAGAGCACTGAAAACTATTGGCTGCAAAGTTGGCAGCTCAGGGGTTCGAATCCGGGTGCCATGCAGTGGAGTGAGCTCCCGCTGTTGACCTCAGCTCCTGCCAACCTAGCAGTTTGAAAGCATGCAAATGCAAGTAGATAAACAGGTACCACCATAAACGGCAGGAAGGTAAAACAGTGTTTCCTTGCAACCATGCCAGCCACATGGCCATGGACTTGCACATCACTGGTTCTTCGGCTTGAATATGGAGATGAACCTTGACCCTAGAGTCGGACATGACTAGCACGCATGTGCGGACAGGGGAACCTTTACCTTTTTAACTTTGTGACATACTGTGGGCAACAGCTCTACCGAAAACATCCCACCCTCCAACTCTGAGCTTTCCTTTCTCCAAATTAGCATTGCCTCCTTGGGGGAGGGGGGGCTAAAATAATAATTTGCAGGCCCAAATGTTTGTGATGGCCCTTAATATTCTTCAGTTGCTCTTCCAAACAAAATCCATTCCCAAATTCACTTTGAATTATTTCACTTTGGATGAAATTCTGTTGAGCGTGATGGCAGCAAGCCCTTGGTGGCTCTTGTATGTCTTTGCCTGCCACTCTCCAGCTGATTTCTTCCCACCAGTTCTAGAATTTGTGAAACCAAGCAGAAGAGAGATTGGTGATCGTTTGTCTTCTAAGCATCTTTTAACAATGGCCTCATGGCTGAAAATAAGCATCTAATAAATCCACCATCAGTGCAGTAGGATGACGTCAGTACAATAGTCATCCGCTATTCTTACTTACTATGGGTGTATACAGATTTCTCCCCCTTGGTCTTTCATTTTTCCTCTATCCCACCCCTGTGGAACTAGAATGGGATGATATATAGAAGAGGGAAATGAAAGACAGTTGATTTTCCTGAAGAAACGAAATAACTTGATTACAATTTTTCAGTTATTAGTTCAAAGACTTTTTTAAAATTCTCAGATTCTCAGAGTTCAAGGGAGTTTCTGCACCTGCGTTCTGCTTTTGCTATTTCTTCGACCCATGATGTAGCTCATTTAATTTCTTTCTACTGGAGCACAGTTTCCAGTTCTTCCCCAAGAACCAGCAGCATTTGGACTGATGATCTTAGAGAATGAGGAAGAAGGAAGCACTGATAGAGGTCATGTATCACGCCGCTTTGAAGATGCAGCTGTTACCTCAGCAGTGGACTTTCTCTTCGCCCCAGATTTAAGTAAATAATTTAACTAATCAGGCAACTTCTCTTCACAAGAGTATCCCAATCAGAATACAGGATCTGTATTCAATCAAGGCATACGGTTCATAAAGAACACATCTGCATCCAGGTTATAACCCTTTCAAAATGAACACAATGCACATGGGAAGCAAGTGAATGCCCCATCCATGCTCCATTGCCACTTTGGGGGGGGGGAGGTGTTCTGTAAAGACATTTCTGTTCTAATGGGACTTCTAAAAAGAGACTGATTTCTGTTTTAATGCCTGCCATGATTTTTACTTGAGTTGTTTCAAATGAATCATTTTTAAATTATGTTTTCTCCTCCTCCTCCTCCTCCTCCTCTTCCTTCCTTTCTTCCTTCCTTCATTGTTTGCCTTGGGAGCATTAGTTGACCAATAAGACAGAATGTTCACTTATACATAAGATTCTCTGGATCGTGCTATTGTTAAATTCTGAAACTTCAAAATCTCATTGCTTTTGAAATCCTATTTCTTCACTGTAGTAGCACCAACATTCCCTTCCACAAAGACACTGGCCTATGCTTTCTAGCAGCTTTCTTGCAAAGGGGCATCCCTGTGGTTCAGTACAGGGATGAGGTGCCTTGATATGGTCTTTCCCCATTTTCTTTGTCTTTTGTCAATGAAATCACCAGTTTTCAAGCCAGTTGACATTGAGTTCAACCCTGCCACTTTGCTTTATTTCTTGTGTTCCCTTCCTTGAGGTTGTATCTCAGCATTTAGACCCTCACATCCGCCCCTTGTTTCTTGCCAACCTGCCTTCACCTGTTCACACATGGCATTTAATGCTTGTTTCGGCTCCTGACAATCTATCCTCTGCTAGGGAGACTTTGGGCACTGGGGGTTATTTTTGTTTCCCCTGTCACCTATGATAAATCAGTAACACGACAATAAAATGGAAGAAGGAGTTATCAGATAGTGGTTTATAGGGAACTGTAATTTAAAAGTGACTGGCCCTGCCCGATAACAAAAGTAAGGTACATTGAGCTTGCTTTATGTTCTCTGACAGGAGAAAACTAGATGTAGAGAAACATCGTGCTTGCTCCATGCTTCAAGTTCTGTCTGCTTTTCTCCCCTTTGGGTATGTATTGTTGCAGGATTACCTTAAGAGCTTAACCCTATCTTTTTGGTGAATCTAGCCTTCTGTTTCTTTACAGAATAAATGTATATGGGCCCTTTTATACAGGGGAAACTCCTGCTTATCTTTACCCACCATTTTTCTGTCAAGAATCAGAACATGCAAGAACCCCAATGAGAAGGAGGCATTCCAGAGAACATTGGATCACCATCAGTACAACCTGCCTTGAGCTGGGGTTGGGCTTGATGCCTTCCATCTCCATGATTCTACGACAGGGGGTTTCCTAAATCCTTGTGATTCCTGGTCAGCACCTCTTGTCAGTTTCAGGTTTGTAGGTTAACTGATACACCCCTTGAAAAACCACCAGGTAAAAGCTTGAAATTGACAAGGGCCTCCAAAAGATGCCACTGTCCTGTGAAAGGGAAGACTTAAGGCTCACTTGGGATAGGATTGTCAGCTTCAGCTTATACACACCGGTGGCCCTCCTGCTTCACTCCCAGGTTCTAGGCATGGCCAAGCTCACCAGTGCATGTTTCAGTTTACCTAATGATCCCAAGGCCAAAAAGTCGGAGAGAGGGAGGCAGTGGTCAATCAGTCATTGATGCTAAATTGGGGTCACTTGTGAGCCATGAATGGGAGTTTGCTGCTCTGGATTTTCATTGAAAACTTCCCTCTGCATCTTTACTGCAATTTTGCTTTCTGTCTCGAATGGCAGGCATGAGCATATTATGTGTGTGCTGGCTTGTTCTCTTTGCCCTTTTAGTTCCCCACTTTTATTCTTCATGTTTAACATTTCATCATTTCTGATTGTCAGCAAACATAGAAACAGTCATTAAACAGAATTGGCTGTTGCCTTTTCAGTATAAACGTTGCGATCTACAGAGAAAATGCACGGCAGTGCAAGCTGCCTTGAGCAGCCGTGCCAGAGGAGGCAGGCACATTCATGGGGCAGAAAGGAATCTCGGGGGATCCCTGTGTGATCTACTCTCTTGACCAGAACCTGGTGGTGGTGCAGAGCCTGAACCCATGCCCAACATCTCACAGATCCAAGATAGGGGTACTATCACAGTACTTTGAGGAGGAACCACTATCAACTGGAGAGGTCATGCAAATACAGGTATTTCCAGATGGGTAACTAGCACAGCCTGCCACCAAAACCATTCTGTTTGCTGTAGATCAGGGCTGCCCATGCTTCTTTGGTCAAGGGTAACATTGGAAGGTCATGTGACTGGATTCTACATCTCAGCAGCTTGTGCACCCAAAGCCTTATTGTTCCCAGCCTTGGGTAAACCAGGTGCTCTTGGAGACCAATGTCCAGAAGCCTTCACCACCAGCTGTGCTGCCCAAGGGTTTTATGGAGCTGCAGTCCAAGAACACCTGGCTTGCCCAGAGTTGAGAACCACTGTCCTCAGCTGTGTGCGTGCAAGCGTGTTCTCTCCCTTCTTCTGTCTGTTTTTCCTCTCTTGTCACTTTCTTTTCCCTGTACAACAGGCAGGTCCAAACTTTGGACCACAGCTCCCACAGTCCTTTGTCATTGGCAAGCTAAGCTTAGAATTTTGGGAGTTGTGGTCCAAAACATCTGGCGGGCCAAAGTTTGGACATACCTGCTGTAGAATGTCCTTCTCTGTCCTCCCGTTTTATCTCTCCCTTATCTTGTACATCTTCTTTTGTCTTCCTGCCATTTCAGTCTTATTCAAACTCTCCCACCCACCTTTTCTGTTTGTTTTCACCCCCCCTTCTCTTTTTCCCCACCTTTCTCCTTCCCTACCAGTACACCCCCTATGATCCCCTGTGGAAGGGCAACTCTTTACTGCAGATGAATGAGCAGATCCTTTGTGTGTGGTTTTTGAAATCAGCCCCAGGGCTGCATGGCACCAGTCAAGGGTCCACAGGCCGAGCAGAGGTCAGCCTCCCAAGGGCTGCAGCTGGCCCACCCCTGCTTTGAGCTTTGTGAGAAAAGCTGAAATATGCCGCAGCTAATGTTCCCCAAAGCTCAGAATCATTACTAAACTTGTCCTTCGATCCTTAGATCTTTAAAATTCCTCATTTTGATGTTTGCTTAACTCTGTTTGAGCTGGGATTATTGTCTCTAGGACATCAGCCAAAAACAGCTGAAAATGCAGGTAACATTACAAATCAATTGCTACACCAGGTAGCAGAGATGGGATTAGAATGGGCTTTTATCTCCCACTTCTTTTTTTTTTTTCCTTCAAGAGTTCTGTATGGTTACTGGTAACTGTTGACCCAGTTCCTAGCTGAGTTCAGGGGAGCTATCCCATCACTAATGCGAGTATCTGACAGGCATCTCAGGTACAAAGTGTTGAGAGAAAAAATACTTGTGTTTGTTCCTCCCACATGCTGGGGTTCAAGGCCCTAAGACAGCCACAGATATGGCATAGGAACTGAGGTTTAAGATCTCATGAGTTTCATTGGGATATAATGAGCACCGAAGGTGCCAGTGACGAAGGTATCACAGAGAAAGGGGTGTCTGATCTAGGGACAGATACATGGAAAACTTACCCATCTTGTTTAACAAGATCAAGGCCAAGGAAGAAACGTGTACAGGCAAAATTGGAGAACGCCACAAGAACAGTTGTGCAAGAGGTTGGAAATGGCAGGAATGTGAGTCTGTGTAGACAGATTATAGTCATCAAGTTGTACTGGGAACAAACCCATGCCAATTAGTGCAGATGTTCATTTATTTCCCTATTTGGGGATTAAAAATAATTGTGTGCCAGCAAGTCAGTTCTGATGGCAATCCTTCTCAGGCGTTTCGAGGTAATTAGAAGTGGTTCCCCATTTCCCTTCTTCTGGAGATGTGCCCTGGGATGGTGCAGCTTGCCCAAGGCCATGCAAAATGGCTCTTCTGGGATGTATAGTTTGAATCTGAACTCCTAAGCTCTAGCTCGACACCCAGTTAGCTAACTTCAGGCATCACCCACAGGTAAAATGAAGTCAGTGCCTGTGTGGACTATTGAGTAAGATTTTCTTAGCTAGTATTGCTGTCAGCAGAGGGCAGTAGAAACATACACATACACCGGATAATCATCAGCTCCTCTAAAATGTATGTTTGTTTATTTATTTGTTGTGCGCTGTTAAAAGATAATCCAATTCCCCAGCAAAACAGCAAATGCCATAGGGGAGCTTGGGTGAGTTAGGTTACAGGCATATTGTAAGGAAGCCGCTTTGAGATGAGCAAAGTGATTTAGGTGCTCTTTGCACTGGGCAACGTAAACTTTCTCAAGCTTTTGTCAGGTCTTTAGACAGATAGTCCTTAGATAGCGTTTTAGACCGAGGCATGCTCGGGCTTGAACGTGTGGCCTTTTGCAAGAATAAGTATGTGGCTTTTCAAGCTAAAGCGGGACCACCCCATTGCCAACTCTGTTGCGCATCTCTGCATACCATGCAGAACACAGTGTGTCGCAGAGAGGTGCCCCAACAAAAAAAGAATTGGCACGGTGGACGCAGTTGAAGAAGTTTGTGTGAAATGGGAGCTCCTGGATTCAAATCTTCCCTCTCCTTCAAATTCCTCCCATAGGGTATTTGTACACGAGCCCTAAACTCCGCCGCAAATGGCTGCCAGCTCCGGAGCTTACAATTGCTTCCCCACCAGCTCCGAAGTTTGCAGAAAATTAAGTGCAACCATGCCCACCTAAGCGTGTCCCAGCACACTTTTCATGTACCTGCTCTCCAGTGGTGAAAATCCCTGATGCGGATTTAAGGGAGTGAGTGCCGGGCTCTCCTCGCGCCTGTTCGTTGTTGTTTTTTGCCTGCTGCCCCTTTAAGAAAAGGAATCAGGACAACGACGGGGCTCCGGGCGGCTTCGGAGGTGAGCCTGCATTTTTTCCTCTCTTTTTTTCTCCCTCCCCTCACACAGACAGGAGCAAGGAAGTGCGGAGGGGTGGGGACGCAGGAAGAGCAACGAACCCCCAAGATCTCTGGTCCGAATTTAAGTGGCCAGCGGATCTTAGGGGTCATGTGAAAAGGCTCTCTTGCCCTGCATGCTTTCAGACTTAGTTACAAATTAATCATCTGTATGGCACAATTGGCCACACAGGCAATATGAAAGATTGGTGAAACCTTGTATGCCAATTGCCAAGGAAAAATGCCTACCATAGTAGCGGCCAGAGATATCTCAGTTTTTCTCTCTGACGTGTCTTATCTTCTTACAAGTTTTTTTTCTCTTGAAAAGAAATTGGTGCATTTAGATAAATCTATTTCAAAAAGCCATGGGGGCTTTGAATCAACACTAAAATGTCTAAACACTCAGAAATCCACAGTCAGAATTTGAAGAGATAAGAAATGAGTCTAGAATCTTGCAAGCTACTTCATTTGGATCCCACTATTATTACTCTGGATTTGGCGCTTCTGCCTCCCTTCTGATCCCCACCCCACCCCACCCCATTGCCATGCCAGTGGACCTGGAAAAGTTGGGAAGGCTTGGGGACCCTCCAGAGCAGCTTTTGGTGCCAGAAAGCTGCAAGGGATGGCCAGGTGGAGGGGTGAAAATCCTGCATCAGTGTCTCCTGGAATCCAAGGCACATCATGAATCTTAGCCTATAAACCCACGTTTGAGGATGGTGATGTATATACTTCTCACAGCCACGAGAAATAAATTCTCCCGTGCCCTTAATATCCATAAATGACAATATCTGTGAAAGTACAATGACCTCTACTGATGCCCAGAACAAAACCAAATAAACAAAATCCCATCATCACCACTTTTATATAACAACAAACTGTAGTGCCTGTGTGAAGAAGCGAACTTGGCTTCATTGCCCAGGCTATCTCAAGCAGCTTCTTTTGAGCACTCTCTTGACAGTCCTGCCCAGCCCAGAATGAATTACTTTTCATTATCATTATGGATGGTGCAATTAATTAAAGAAAAGTTAACAGCAATGTTTGGTCAACCTTGACGAGCGTCCTTTTTCTAATGTCAGGCAGTGTTTCAGTTCCTGAGAATTTTATATGTGGACTGCATGAGAACGGACACCTTAGAAGTGACTAGAGCAGTGGTGGTGAACCTTTGGCACTCCAGATGTTTTGGACCACAACTCCCACAGTCCTTTGTCATTAGCAATCTAGGCTCAGAATTCTGGGAGTTGTGGTTCAAAACATCTGGAGTACCAAAGGTTTGCCATCACTGGACTAGAGCATGATTACCTAAAAGGATAAAATAAAATGGGTCACTAACTACTCCAAATGTCAAATAAGGACACAAATTTCTGCAAAATTTACACAAAGTCATTCCACCCCCAATGCACAGGTTTGGACATGTGTTTAGAAAATAAACACAAAATACTGTACAGCTCACAATAGTATGCACCATGCCACTTTGATGGCACTGCGACATCACATAAAACTTTACAAAAACAAAGCAAGGAAACATATCTTTTGTATGAGCAACTCTTTTGAATGTTCTAATCTCTGATTCCTTAAATATGGTATATGTGCTTTTGGTGTCGTTTGGTGTCTTAAAAGATTGTTTTATCTGATTTCCCATTGTTACTATGCTTCTTAGGCATCCCAGCGATATTGGATTTTGCTTTGCTTTGCTTTGTTTTGTTTAATAAATGAGTGCATTAAAATTTGAAGGAACATCTCAAGAATGAAGAGGTAGAATTTCATATCAGAAAGCTGACATCATTTGCTTGGCAGATGGAGTCCTGGATGTTACCAGAGTGGCATAAGAATGAATGATGTCTTGTCATTCATTCACCTCCATTATCACTATGGAGGACACAACTAATTAAAGAAAACTTAATGGCAACATTGAGCCAACTTCAATGTGCTTGTTCTCTGACATCAGATCATTTGTCTAATTTCAAGAGCATTTCTTTGCTATGTAGACTATAGATCATCCCAGGTCCTTATGCTTAGAATTGCTACCCCGCAGGAAGACCATAAGACCTCCATTCGGAACCGTACCTTTTTCAGTGGTGGGTCCCATTTGGTGGAATCAGCTTCCCAGTGATATTAGGACCTTAGAGCCCCTTTTAGCCTCCAAGAAGTGACTAAAAACTTGACTTTTCCAGGCTGCTTTTGGCATCTAATGGAGGTTTGATTGTTTCCCCCCCTCCTTTCTTTTTTCGCTGCCATCTTATGTCTTATATATTTATCTTATGTTTTCATTGATTTTAAGGACCTTATTGATCAGTCTTTGCTTTATGTATGTTTTGTTTAGCTAATTTGTATGGACTTCTTTTGTTGCAAACCGCCCAGAGTTCTACTGGAAAGTTGGGCAGCATACAAATACAAATAAATACATAAAAACATAAATAAAGGAGAGCCAATGTCCTGTCTTATACAATGAATTAGAGAAGAACATGGGGAATGGCGAGTCTTTTGTCCTTTTTCAACATGTGAATCGAGGTTTAGAAGCATAGAATCATAGAGTTGGAGGAGACCTCAAAGGCCTTCCAGTCCAACCCCCTGCCATGCAGGAACCTCCATTACAGCACCCCCAACAAGATGGCCATCCAGCCTCTGCTTAAAAACCTCCAAAGAAGGAGACTCCACCACCCTCCGTGGCAGCATATTCCACTGCTGGACAGCTCTAACCATCAGGAAGTTGAAACCATTGCCCTGAGTCCTAGTCTCTGAAGCCATGAAAAACAAACCAGTCCCCTATTCAATATAATATATTTTAAAATATTTAAACATAGCTATCATGTACCCTCTCAGATTGGGAAAACAATTCCATACCATTTATGCTAGAAGAGCCAGCCTGTGCGGCCTAGGGCAAGATGCACAGCCCCAGACCACCACCAGAAGAAGGAAATGGGAAAGTAATGCTGAGTATTTACCTACAAAACCCTGAAAAGTTAGTATAAGTCACAATTGGATGCATGGTCCATGATCATTATTAAAACCAGCGTGCCTGCACTTCTGCCCTGGTGAGTTAGGACAAGCTGCAAAATGCTACCACCAGTTATGTTATCAACAGTGTTCATGTCTGAAATGTGCAAGAAATCATTTGTAGATGCTTACAAATGCCTAGATGCCCTAAGCACATCCGATCTTGCCTGACTTTGGAAGCTTAGCAGGGTCGGCCCTGGTTAGTACCTGGATGGGAGGCCACCAGGGAATACCAGGTGCTGTAGGCGCCTGAAGTTGGAACTGGCAAGCCATTCCAGTGCCCCTGCCAAGAAAACTCCATGGACGTGGGGTCATGAAGAGTCAGTCACGAATGTAATGGCGCGCGCACGCACGCACACACACACACACACACACACACACACACACAACACTTACAAAAACAGTTGGATAGCTCAGTGGTTTAGGGGGCTAGCTGTGGAGCCAGCGGTTCATTTCCCCACTGTGCCTCTTTGCTAAGAGCTGGACTAGATGATCTAAAAGGGTCCCTTCTTAATTCTAAGAAAAAGCACAAGAATCCTCACCAACAAGTTTGGCATGGCCAGAATGCATGGTGAAACCTATTATTATCAGACAAGGCATGAGAATCAAATCAACTCTAGTTTCCTGCTGAATATGTCGACTGCAGAACAAAGCAGAGAGAAGTTTGAAAAGTTCAGATACAGTCCATTGGTCTTGAACAAAACAGAGCAGTAGCTAATTAAGTTTACCTGGACCTTAGGAATACCATCAAAGTGGCTTTCAAGAGAAGGAACTGACAAAGGAAATCTCTTTTACAACCCAAGTTAGATCTGTTGGGGCTGGACAACTCACAGAGAGTGAAATACAATTAATAACCTCCAAGGACTGGGTGACAGATATTTCTTCAACGACAGTTTGAAATGTAAGACAGTGTCACATAGGGATTTTTTTTTTAATTGTCCGGGTACTTTTCTTTGTTAAGAGGCATCTTTGAGATGGAGTAGATTAAGGAGAGGCTGGATTCATCAATGCCCTTGGATTCTACAAGGGTAGATTCAGGTGGCTTGTTAACATCCTCCCATAGAAGCTTATTACATTCATAGCTTAGAATTAGTGAGTCACACATAATACAGAAGCTATCAATTTATTACTTATAAAACTAAAGAAAGATTACCCAAATTACACGTCAAAAGTAATGTAACAAATAGGAACAAGGTTACTTTATTTCATTTGTATAAGAAGTGTCATTTTTTGTTACTTTCAAAAATTGCTTTTTAAGGGTCTTTTAACATTTTGCTACAGGCATTTTGACACAAAATGTCATCCCATCAGCCCTGTGTTGTTCATGGTGTTATTTTAAAAGGTAAGAGAAAGTATTAAAGTCAGAAGCAGCACAAGTAATATAATGAGCTACTTGTTTCAATAGTGTAACAAGAAAGAGAAACATGTTATTTAAAAATTAAATTTCCATGTCTCATTATCCCATAATTGTGTCACAAGAGAGAGCCAGTGATGCGTAGCTGTTACAGTGTTGGGAGAGGCTGTTTCTACTCTCCGCTGAACTGTGATCCTCACTTGAGTCGTAACCCTGGGCCACTCAGGCTGTCTTCACCTGACCACCTGACCTCTCCTGCAAAGGAGAAGTGGTCTGTGAATAAATGAATAAACAGAAATAGTAAGATTTATTCTGATCAAGGCAACCCTCTTAGAACAGTGACTTCAAGAGGAAAGCCTTCTCTAGTTCAGTTGCAACCTGCCCCTTGCATCTTGTCTACAAGAGGGAGTGAGCTGTGACACTACTTCAGGGGCAAGCTGTTCTCAAGCATCTCACTTCTGTCACCTCCGGGTATTTGTTCTCCCTCCCCTCACGCAGACAGGAGCAAGGAAGTGCAGAGGGGTGGGGACGCAGAAAGAGCAACGAACCCCCAAGATCTGGTCCGAATTTAAGTGGCCAGCGGATCTTAGGGGTCGTGTGAAAAGGATGTTCATTGCCATAGGCAGAGGCACAGTATCTATATGGGTCTGCCTGCCTGCCTGCTTCACTCTGTTTACTGTGATTCTATGATTCTAAGAATGTCTTCATGTGTTGCGCATGTATGTCTGAATTTCAGTTCCAGTTCAGAACTGTGGAATGCAAGCTGATCTGGCCCAGGACCCATCTGACACCATTTGTGCCCAGGATCCCAAATGGCTTTCCGTTTGGCATTAGAGCCCATGAAACATAATGATATGGATTACCCTAAAAAGGGAGGGAACTATGACAAACTTCAGATGGCTGCCTTTAAATGTATATGTATGGAGAACCTTTAACATTCATTTAAAAAAAAACATGGTCAGCTGGTTTTGTTAACCTCTCTGAATTCAAGTTCTGCTCCAGATCCAAATTGAGTCTAAATTTGCTTGACTTTACTTTAGAACTTCATATGGCCCTTTCAGCTTTGAGTCAGGGCTTGTGCAATTATTAGTCCAAACCAGACCGCTTCTGCTCAGAGTTTGTGATTTCTCGTAATCTGGAGCAAAGCAGTATGTGCAAGTCTGCGGAATGCTGCATAGCCATAGATGTCCACCTTACAAACATCTATATAGAGGTGAACTATTTGCTGTTCTTTTCTTAGGCATGTGAGCCCTGGATTAAAAGGGGTTTTAAAAGTTTACCTGAAGGAGCCTGGCAAATGACGAATTTCTCCAGGAATGCGCTTGCAAGGCACAAGCACATTAAATTCCAGTTCACACGTTTTCCCTACTGGAAGTAAGGGGCATGTCCATTAAAATAAACCTAGAAAAGCTCAATCTGTTCTGGTCTGGCATGCCAGCACATTAAAATCAATACATGGGCAGCACCCTTGTCTCAGGAACCGGGAAGAGGCTTCAGACCTTAGGGAGCTGCGATGGTTTGTTTACTCTGCAGTCAGAGAGTGCTCTGTCAACAAGAAACCATTTTGTTGTACCAGTCCTCGAAGAACAGGCTGTCTAAATAATTCACTCAGGTGGTAGGACCTCAGCTTGTTTTGTATTTTTCTGCTCTAATTATTCATCTGCTTGCCAAGTGAATATACATGAGCTTACAAGCACCACTTCAGAACACCTCTTTGGTCTCCCCAGGAGGAGTGCAGCCTACACTTGTTGCTTTTGACTGCAGGGAGTGGAACATGGAGATCCAAAGGAAAGCTAAGGGAGGTTTCTTGGGCCATTGTTCTTGAAGACTCCTGTCAAGGTGTTCCTCCCAAACTCACCTTCTCCAGAGACCAGAGGAGGTACAGTGTTACTTTTGGAGTTCAGCTCCAGGTTATCAGAGCCAGCATGGTCACTGGCTATTCTAGGAGTTTCAGTGAAATGAAATTGACAGGCCCACTCTGTCTGCAACTTCTCAAGATGCTCTCTCATCAATCCCCAGACAAATCAGAAGCACTTCACACTCCACCTGCAAGGCCATAGCTAATGACCCATACGTAATGGGTGTTGGGGAATGGCTGTATATAGGTGAGACTTTCAAGCCTATGCAGGCCACTGTCCACCTAAGAAGCCTATTCAGGCCATTGCCCAATTTATGGGCCTATTCAGACCAGGATGATGTGAAATCAAGGTGTACAAAATGGAGGACTCGCCACTAACTTTCCTCAGCCTGACGAAGCTGCTTGGAGGAGTACTAAAACTTTTTGATCTCTCAAGAACTCCAGTTGTCATGGGTCAACTTCCAGATAACCTCACCCAGGTGATTGGGAATCTTCACATACATGACAAGAAGAGCAATTTCTATATCTCACAAGTGGGCTGAGGAGTGACCAGGAAGTCTTGATCGCTATGCCTAGCTATAATATGTTGCAGAGGCTTGTGCATAAAACCTAGAAATGGCAAGTCTTGTGTTTTTTGCACAAAGGAGCCAGAACTTAATAATCCTAGAACTGTAGTGCTTAAAGAGGCCCGACAAATCATCAAGCCCAGCCCCTACCAAGGAGGCCCAGAGGAGAATTCAACTCTCAACCTCTGGGTCCACAGTCAGAGACTTGGGCGGTTACTTCACATCCGTTTTGTCTCTGTTAGTGTTGTACTTAGGAGCAGTACAAAAAAAAAATGTTACTTCACGTCCTTAGCATAAATTTGTCTCGACCACGCCCCCGGAATGGGTGCTAAGCACAACAATACTGTACTTGGTGCTGGGGTAGGGTTTTCCCTTGTCACTCTTTATTCCTGCTTTCTGTTCCAAGACAAGACACCGTGTAGTAACGACTGTCACACAATAAAACATTCGTTTCTCCCAGAAAACTGTGTCTGGGTTTTGTTTTTATTTTGACTTTTCAGAAGTGAAATATTGAAAAAGAATTTTTAAGCCCCCCCCCCCCAAAAAAAAAAAGGAAAAAGGAAGCTAGACAAATTCAGTGTTTGTGACGGTACAAGACCGTGAGGTAACACTTGTCACAAGATAAGTTATCATGACCATGGGAACACTGAAACAGGCACCAATGCTGTCATGGTACAAATATTGTCACAGAACAAAGAAGGACGTGAAGTAACTGCCTTAAAACCCTGAGCTATCCAGCAGCTCATACCACCAGCTAGTTGATCATTACTGGGGGGGGGGGTGTTTAAACACTTCCCCTCTCCCTCTCTTTCCTTCTCTGTATGCATGTGTATGTGTGTTTAAAAGAAAGTTGTCTCTGTTACTTTATAATGTCTCAAAACATACCCCCAAATACCTGGGGTACCTTTTGACACATAATTTAGTCTCGGTCTCCCCCCCTCTCCCCTCCCATGCCCTCCCCAATGCACACCAGTTAATGAGCCTATTGTTAAAGAACACTGGCAATTTCTACTCTCACAAGAGTCATATTATTGCTGTTAAAGTTCACCATTATTGAATTTGTGGGTTGCTCTTTTGGTTGGCATACATTAAATAATAACCTGACATTTTCTGTTGGTTTATAAAAACCCCTTGGCTTTTAACAACACAAACAAACCTGGAGTCATATGTTGCAATTGTATTCCTTTTACAGTACCATTGTGGGCTGTATAAGTTTTTGAAAGAAATTAATTCCCATCTACTTTGCTGGTCACATTTGTGGGCCAAATCTCTTTCTGTTCGTGTGTTTCTTTGTCATCGACAATGTTCTTGTTATTTGGGTTCTTTCATGGCGTTGATGCAGAGTGATTCTATACTTTCCCTTCTACTTACTGGATACACTATTTATATGCCCTTCTCAGCTTTCTGTGGATCTGGAAGTTCATTTGTTGAGTTCAGGCAACTGAAGTGGCAATGCACCATCTGGTCAGGAAAGATGGAGAGGAACTCTGAGACAGTGAAGAAATTGTATAGGTGGGTTTCCCTGAAGCCTGGTGTCCCATTGGCTTGGCCTGGATACTTTCATGTTAAAACCAAGCGGAAGATCAATGCTACCCAAAATGTTAATGGAAATTTCCAGTGCAGCTTGAAAGGTGGAATCACAACAGAAATTTACGACAGAAGTCTCAGTAGCAATGATCTCAGACACCATTCCAATTCCCTCTCCTAATTTTCAGAGTACAGCTTGTACCTCATCTGCTCGTCCTGCTGTCTGCTGTGTCAGAGCTGCAGCTTTCGGTGGCATACACAGCTAGAACAACAGATTTTTATCTTCATAATGTAAAGCTGGACAATGAAAAAAGCTGAAGGGAGGAATAAAAGATGCATTCAGAATACAGCCATGGGCTACTGGGTAGAGAAAGAAGCAGATCCTAGATCAAATTAGGCCAGGCCTTTCTCTAGAAGCCAAAAACAAAACAAAACAAAAACCTCAACTGATGCTATCATTCTTTGGACAAAGTATGAGAAGAATGGAAAAGACAATAATGTTTTGGAAAAGCAAAGAAAGGAGAAGGAAAAGAGAAAAAACGGAAGAGATGAATCGACCCAATGAACAAACCCAAACTCTTTAGTTTGCAAGATTTAAGGAGGATAATTAATGATGGGTCTTTTGGGAGACACTAAGGCATAGGGCCGGACTCAGAGCCACCTGGTGGAGCAACAAAACTAAATGCAGTGTATGATCATGAATGTGGCAACTGTACTTTGTGTTCTTGTTGATAGATCACAGGGGGTTATGCTGCTCCATGCCTCAATTCTGAGTCAAAGACTGACTTGGATTTGGCTTGTTTGGGAAGGAAAAGAAAATCAATGGAATCACATCTGTGTGTTTTTCAAAAGTCACCAAGTGATCACAGGTTCAGTTTCTGAAACAATTTCATTTTGCTACACAGTAGAAGTACAGAACTTAACAGAGGAGAGTAGCTACAGGCTCACCAGTACCCAACCCTTTCTCATTAACAGGCACTTAAAGTTTCGATAACTCACTATGGTAGAAAAAGTTTTAAAAAAGCAAGAGTTTACTTGCAGTTGCTTGAAATTACAGATTCATGTATGCTAATTTCTTTCTGTGCATATATGTAGCAACCAATTGAACAGATCAACAGCAAACAAACAACTGCCACCAATGAAGGAAAATGTGTGAAAGAGCACGTTAACAGAGATATGGTACTTTATTTGACTTCAAAGGCTGGAAGGAACAATTGGTTTGTGATGGATAAATGATCATGCCACCCCAGAAAAGTCCCTTCCAGTCAAACAAACTACAGGTGGTGGGCAAGGTTGCAAATAAAACTCCTTTAATTACAAAGCAGAGCTAATACCCTGTGGTGACTTCAGGTCTCATTTGGGCAATTAAAAATTACCAAACCCCCTGGCATACTTCAACCCAGTACAGCAGGCATCTGCTTTCAAAGTCAGGATTTCAAGGACTGAGAGAAACGGCCTTTCCCTCTCTTTCAAAGAAAGCCACTCCTTATTTTCTTCCTTTCACTGCCCTTCACAAACCACTGGTTTTCTTTGTTCCCTCTGTTCCTAGGCCTTTTTTGATGGGGAGAGAGAACAGTTACAAATGAGACTGGGCAAGGACAAAAAGGCTTCAGAGAAAGAGAGAGACAGAGAGAAGCTGAGACAAGCAGAGTTGCAACAGAACAGGAGAGAAATTAAACCAACGGCAGAAAGAAAAGGAGTACCACTTGTATACACTTGCTCACCTCAGACTCTCATTGCTAATTAAGGGAGGTTCTTTAAAAGAACCATACACCCAGGGAGGTTGAGGCAGGGGTTGTGTATGCCGCTTTGCACCCGTACACTATTTCACTTCTAATGTGCAGCTGAAAGACTGCGTAGGAGCTTTGTGCTTTTATATATTCCATTCCTCACTACTTTGCTCAATAGGAATTATTATGCTTTGTCTTGGCCTTATGTTTCTGAGAAGGGATTTACAGATGCCTTTGTCCTTTTTCTATCTATCTATCTATCTATCTATCTATCTATCTATCTATCTATCT